>AP028167.1:6514894-6703761 GCA_014132275.2 Samia ricini
TACAAGCTCGGCCGTTATTTAAAGGACCATCCGTCCACCCCCTCTCTCGATAGGATCCCAGATGTACTGGATACGTCTGCGGACGCGGACCTCGCGATCGATGCTCTGGTTGAGCACCTCAAGATCGGCATCGAGGAGACCTCGAAAGAGGTGCAAGCGGCGAACGATCGCCGCTTTGTACTCCCCGATGACGTGAGAGCTCTGCTCACCCAGAAAAAACGCCGCGACCCGCGCCCACGACACGTATCCGACTGAGGAGAATCGTGCGCGCTTGCGTTCTTTGCGTAGAGCGGTGAAAAGCCGCATAGATCAGATCCGTAATGAAAGGTGGGACAGCCTCTTAGGAGAGCTGAAACCTTCCCACCTCGCGTACTGGAAGCTCGCACGATCTATGAAGATGGACCGTACCATCGTTAACATGCCCCCCCTGGACAGAAATACGCAGGGTCTTCAACCCGCATTTGACGATATCGAAAAAGCCGAGTGCTTAGCCGACAGCCTCGAGCATCAATGCGCTCCCGTCACCGACAACATTGATATCGAACACATCTCTGTTGTCGAATCCTCTGTGAAGGACTCCCTCGCTCTTACTCCGGTTGTCCCCCTCTCACCTGTCACCTGTGACGAGGTTACGACTGCCATCAAGGGCCTTAAGCCCAGAAAGTCCCCCGGTCCCGACGGAATCAGGAACGAAGTCATCAAACTTCTTCCTCCGTCTCTGGTCGCGTTGCTGGTCTGCATCTTCAATGCGGCCATCAAAAACAACCACTTTCCAGCCGCCTGGAAAGCAGCAATAGTTATAGGGATACACAAACCTGGCAAAGACGCCAGGCAACCCGATAGCTACCGTCCAATTAGCCTGCTTAACACCTTAGGCAAACTCTATGAGCGGATCCTTATGAACCGTCTCATAGAGGTGATAGAGGACAAAAATCTCTTGCCTCCCCAACAGTTTGGTTTCCGAGCCAGACACTCCTGTGCGCATCAGGTGCTCCGCCTCACGGAGTACGTACTCACCAATATTAATCACCCTCAGTTTAATAAATCCTGGCATACGCTCGCAGTTTTCTTCGACGTTGCCAAAGCATTCGACAAGGTCTGGCACACGGGCCTCGTCTACAAGCTCACTAGATTAGGTATCCCCGACACCCTAGTTAGAATCATACACGATTACCTCACCGATCGTAGTTTCCGCTACAGAGTAGAGAGCGCTCTCTCTATAGCCCACCCCATACGCGCAGGAGTCCCCCAAGGTTCCATTCTGGCGCCTGTCCTCTTTAACCTATACTTAGCGGACCTCCCTGATCTCGGAAGAGTTCAGTTAGGTCTATACGCGGACGACACCGTCATATATTTCGCTTTTCGTAAGAAAAGAGTTTTACGTAAATACGTCCAAGACGCTGTCGACCAACTCAGCGCTTGGTATTTCAAATGGCGTCTCGCGATAAACCCGAGTAAGAGCGCCGCGTTATTATTCACTAGAAGCCGTAAACTTAGGGAAGACCCTCCCAAGCCCATACAGTACGCGGGTACTGAAATCCCATACTCCTCCGAAGTCAGGTACCTAGGAGTTCAATTAGATGACAGACTCTCTTTCAAATCTCACATAAAGAAAGTGAAGCGCCAGACCTCCATGGTGCTAGGTCGTCTCTATCCGCTCTACAACAGCAAGAGCAAAATGGCACTCCGCCATAAGATTACCCTATACAAGATGGTGGTCAGACCCATCATCACGTATTGCGCACCTGTCTTCGGACACATCACTCGTTCCCGCATGCACGCCTTACAAAGGATTCAGAATCGCTTTGTAAGGAAGGCAGTAGGTGCCCAATGGTTCGAGAGAACTGTGGATTTACACAGGGATCTCAACCTGCCCTCCATTAGGTCCGTTTTCAAGACCCAGTGTCGCGCTTTCTTCGAACGCGCAGAGACACACTCGAACCCCCTCATCGTGCGAGCCGTCTCGTACTTGCCAGGTCGCAAGCCGCGTCGTATACGTCGGCCGCAGAGAATCTTATCGTGCCGCGACGATACCATAACCCGTAGTAATAGGATCTTTCCTCCTTTACCTCGTACGAATGCGTGCCAGCGCCCACGCCCGCGAAACCGCCGTTCCCGCCGCCGGGGACAGGCGGCTAACTTTGCTCCCGCACACACTCCGGGTCCCCCTCAGGCGGCGACCCAAGACGTGTCTCGTTCCCCAACTGGGGAGGCTCTTGACGTCGCCGCCAGCGCGATACAGTAACACTGCCCACGCATTGAGCAATTACACGCACAACACTCCATACACACTCATGCATAACATGCAAGGTACATAGGTCCTGTAAGGAACCTTTTTTTTTTTTTTTTATATATTAATATAAAAAATGTAGGGATAGCTAGGATACAACTCGCGAGTGAGTCTTGAGTACTCAGGTGACGGCCAAGCCGAGGTTCGTACCACTTTGGTAGCCCTTGAGCTAGTCACCTTTTTGCGGCTGAGTGCCTTCAGCACTCGCCCCCAAAGTTCGGTGAAGCTGTAAAGGCCCTTCCGGTCAACAGCATTAGCTAGGTCAAAAAAAAAAAAAAAAAAAAAAAAAAAAAAAAAAAAAAAAAAAAAAAAAAAAAAAAAAAAAAAAAAAAAAAAAGAAAATACATTATTGTTGCAAACAAATGTCGGCTGAAATGATGATGAAAGATTCTAACCATCGTTTTCTTGTCTCTCTCACTCTTTTAATTTAGCAATAGAGTGAGTTAATTTGTTTAATTTCTATCAGAAAATTAATCTTATACACCCCAACTGGGGAGGCTCTTGACGTCGCCGCCAGCGCGATAGTGTCACACTGCCCATGCATTGAGCATTACACGCACAACACTGCATACACACTCCTGCACATAACACGCAGGTACATAGGTCCTGTAAGGAACCTTTTTTTTTATGCTAAATAAAAAATGTAGGGTTTAGATAGGATTCAATTCGCGAGAGAGTTTGAATACTCAGGTGACGGCCAAGCCGGGGTTCGTACCATTTTGGTAACACTTGTGTTAGTCACCTTTTGCGGCTGAGTGAGTGCCTTCAGCACTCGCCCCCAAAGTCACGGTGAAGCTGTAAAGGCCCTTCCGGTCAACTAGGTCCGGTTAGCTAGGTTCGAAATAATAAAAAATAATAAAACTAGTAATTCTATATTTTTATCGTAGTATAGATAATAGATATCAGCTAATTCCTTTACATTAACTTTATTTTAATTGATTATTAACCCCTTGAGCACTAACCTGGCGTTTACGCCTGCTTTCCATTGTCTTCCTATTGTCTCATTTTTATGGGTAATCGACATATTAACTTCTAGATTAACAATGGCTAATCTCGGAACGTGACACGGCGCATAACATGTTTAGTGCAAAAATGCAGTGCAAAAGTGTTTTCATTTAATAGTTTTAATAGTTTCTATTTAGTACGTAATATTTAATAGGTATTCTACTAATACGTTACGTCGTAAAAATTCAATGTCTTGGTAATAAAATTATGCCAGAGTAATAGCCGGTAAGAATTCGTCGCATGAATTATAATTAGAAACGTTAGCAGAGGGATTCACCGCGTCGAGGAGCGGTCCTCCAGTATGCGATTATAACGAAACATTCATTTCATACATTTTCCTTATGCTCATCTAATTGACTTCATAATTCGTTTAATATTTTTTTTTTTATGTACGATAAAAGTTGATAATTATTATTATACTAGTTGCGCCCGTGACTCTGTCTGCTTGGAATTACTTATGTGTGAGAAGATGATTTTAATATAGCTCATAGAAATTCTCAGCTCTCAGCACTCCTTTACATGCAATTCCAAGAATACTCGTTTTGTAGATGTTTATTTCAGTTATAACTAGCTGTGTGCCCGCGGCTGCTCTCGCGTTTCATATGTCCTATACTGTGTTTGCATTTGTTTATAGGGAAACCCCACTTATTTTCCTCATTTTTTTTTTAATTAAAAATATTTCTCATAAAATTCAAACACTAAACAGTAAAAGTGTGCATTAAATCTCATTTTATTCAATTTTTTATGAGTTTAATTTTTTTTACGCATTATCCTAATGATTGTCGAACAATATAATAAAATATTTAACGTTGCCATGGTATTATATAAAAAAATGAAAAACAAAAAATAAACTAGAAAAAACGCTCTCCCACTTTTTTGCTTCAAGGTCTATCCAGACCTGACGTTAATTTTTATTTGTAAATATTGATTGCATTTCATATCTATGGAAAAGGCAAAGGTATCTTATCCCATTAAGCCAAGTGTGACATTAGAACATTTTTCTGACAACGCTGTAACGAAATGGCGATTATAGTTTTTCACGTCTTTGAAGTTTGTTTGAAGTTATGATGTATTCACGCTCTCTGTTATTGTTTCCCATTCACTTCACCAAACTATATCACGTAGAATGCCAAAAAAGTTGTATAACCTATTATCAAATACTGCAAATCAATTAATTACAAACAAGGATTAATAATACATAGCAAATCAAAAAGCCACCGATAAACTTCTAAGCCACAAAATCTTCAAACATAACCTCCAATTAACCTCAAAACAACAAACACGATCATAAATGCTGTCTACATTCTATTTAGGTATCTTTTTAAAAAAGGTTTTAATTACTAACATAAATATTGCAAATTGGATCATTAATATGTCGATTACCCATAAAAATGAGACAATAGGAAAACAATGGAAAGTAGGCGTAAACGCCATGTTAATGCTCAAGGGGTTAAAAAGAAAAGAAAAAAATTAAAAGAGATCATTAAAATCAATTTCAAAATCAGCACTTCACATAGATAACAATTAATGTCATTTTGTTTCTCTATATTAAAACTAATATTATACCGCGGTTCTGTTTTTGTGCCTAATTTTAAGCAACAGAGGAGTCGGGGCGTTTAGGCTTTGCTAATTTTTGATGACATGGTAGACGGAGGGTCAGACAGACAGACAGATCGACAATACATTTCATAGAGAATCCTTAATTGATGTTCTTTGTTGTTACAAAAAAAGTTTTTAATTTTATTTTTTGCATCGAAACAATCTAATGAGAGATCGGGAGCGGTCACCTTAATTAAGGTAAAATCCACTTTATTTTCGCCTCCGTTTTTTAAAATTACGTAATTATTATAATATAATATTATCTTTTATAGTCCAGATCATATTGTAAACAATATATTTAAGTGATGTTTTGTGATGGCGATTTTTTTGGTTAAAAAGTAATTTTGAACCCGTCTCTGACTTAATACAGTCTCTACATTGTTAACTGTTTTAAAGTTATGATGGTTAATATTTTATATAATCTATACTAATAAATAAGATTGAAGTGTCTGTTTGTAACGTCAAAATATTTTTTTTTTTTCACTAAATGCATATGAATTTATAATTACGATACCTATACAAAAAATACAATTTTTAAATTTTGTCTTACTGTCTGTTTGTTCCGGGTAATCTCCGGAACGGCTGGACGGATTTCGAAGGTACTTTTTTTCGGTAGACACCTGAAGTTACTTTTGTTTTAGAATATAATTAAGGCTCGGCGTAAAAAAATTAAACATCATAAAAATTTGAATAAAATCCGATTTAATCCACAGGTTTAAGGGCAAGAGCTTGAAATGCATGAGAGATATTTTTATTATATTTTTATACTAAAAAAAATGTAGGAAAATAAGTAAGGTTCCATATAAGAAAAAAGTAAAATGCAGTGAAGAACATACATATGAACGAGGGTGCAGCCGCGGGCTCACAGCTAGCAGTACATGAAACAAAGTCGGGTTAATTAGGCCCGGTTTGACTGATATTAATGATTGCAACAAATTGCAGAATAACTTTTAAAACAACGGAAAATTTTACGGAAAAAAAAACTACCTAAAGAAAATTGGTTTTAATAATTGGAAATAAGGCTTTTTTGATAATATATATGATGAGAATGGATTGACTGCTTTCGATGATTTTTATTTGTTCGTCAATCAGATTCGAGAAGTTTCCTCGCTAATTGGAAGAAAAACAAAGTTCAATTCAGTTAATAACATGACATTTATTTATTCTGAGGCGTTAAAAAACAATATTATGTCATCACAGGCACAAATAAAAAAAAAGTGGAACTGTTCAGGCACTTTGCACATCATTTCCTATGGTTCTCGACAATCGCTTATCAGTGTTCCGTATAGTCGACAAAGAATACACATTATATTAACAGTTTTTACTGAAGAAAAACAAGAAGAAACATTTATAATTTTATAGTTCAAACGAGAAATGCCGCGGCTATAGATATGTAAAAACACATATTATTTACAATAACAAAAACACGTAATAAAAGTATGGATATTCCCTGAAGGAAATAAACCGATCGAGTGTTGAGTCATTATTGTGTTAATGCAATAGTTTTTATTAGAAAATAAACTACACACAATCATAATGTGCCTCCACACTACTCGCGACGTTCGGCGAAGTTACACGAATACTTAGCTGTCACCACTGTAACGTATGTGTTGTTAATTCTGCTCAGAACATTCTGGAGGAGTGTCCAGCGTAGGGCGAAGACCTTAGAGATCTAGTTTCAGCAGGAAGGGATCTCTCGGATCTACCGGTCGTAGTTCGATCCATGGTTGGTAGACAGAGAAAAATTAAAATGTGGCAAAGTCTATTTCTTGAAGTCTTCTTTACAGATTTCATAAACTAATTTAACGGTCTAATTTACAATTTTGAAATATTTATTTAACATGCTTTATATAAACTGCAAAAAAACAACATAATTATGTACATTAGATAATTAATTATTCATGCCAATAATTATATTATAAACATATAAATTGACGCCAAACTATTTTGAAAATGTTTACCCAGTTATTTTTGAACTCTTAGTGTCTCTTCTGTTTAATTCTGATTCAGACTCCCCAACCATTTACCAATAATCTTTTTCGCTTCGTACAATCTTTAATCGGGCACAGTCTCTGAACATTATTATACACATAGGCCTTGACTAACTGTACAAACCTATGTGCAAAGGTAGTGCAAAGCATGGATCCGGCCGTGGGCGCAAGGCGCCCATCACACCGCAAAAAAAACTATCTGCGTAAGACAGCAGAACTTCGCAGTCGTTTAAACGAGTGTGGAAATAACACTATCGCTCCCTTAGTTGAGGGTTTCCGCGTATACTATCTGTAAGATTACAGAGTGTAGTAGCGTAATCCCACGACCCTGCCTCACATACACGGTTTAGGGCGGGGTTTTTATCTAGTAAGAGTCAGGAATAATCTTCTTACTGTTCCCCGATCGCGAGCGGGTATGGGGTGTAGGATATTTCCCCCGCAAGAAAAAAAAAACTATGGTACATACATTTTGTTTCGTTTCGTGCAACCACGCCTCACTTCGGGCTGATTCCGACCGTTGTTGGTTTTCGCACCCAGGTCAAGCGGGTCGAAATTATACGTAAAGCGTGTGACAACAATATTCGACTCACATCGGCTTGCGTCGAAATGTACGAAATTCGCACTTGAACACTATCCACGGTGCAAAACGAACAGGCACCGGCTAATAAGGTTCTAACGATTATTTATGAGTAGTGTAGCGAATACATAATATTTTCTAGACGACGTGCGCGAATGATTTCTTTGTACCGTTTCTTGGAAATATGACCGATGGATAACTTTCGTCGCCTTTCTACCACTTGTTTATATTTTTGACCTGCTGATTTTCCGCAACTCCGCTCCTCATACTGAAAAAGCTGACTAGAGAATTTATACTTGGATACTATTTTAAAAAAAAGCTATGCTTCAGTGTGTGGCGTTCCGCCTTTTTTGTATTAATATTATTAAGTTTCATATTTTAACTATTTAACTTTAACGTGTATTAGATACTCTTTGCTGCAGGACGCTATGATAGACGCCGAAAAAAACATTAAGCAAAAAAACAATACGTCTTGTCATTTGCATTGTATTATATTGTAAACTATATATACTCATTCTGTATTTTTGGTATTAATTAAAAGCAGTGAGTCAATCTACGGTGTTCTATTTTAACTTCTCCGTCGACAAACTACACGGTACCTCCGGGTAATAAATCGCCAAAGTGGTGACCCTCGACTTACGACACCTAAGTCAACGCATCGAAGACGGCATCTACCCCTGCATCGCGCCTGGATTCTTCTCTTCCTGCAGCGTGCATTGAGTGCATATCACTCATCTCCGATTGCGGCTTCGGCATCTGGCGGCCGATAAACACCTCGAGGTCAACGTGTTCATTCGACCGGCATTACAACACCACATTAAAAACAGTGTTGTGTTAAGAGTGATATCGTGTCATATGTGCGTGTTTTTTTTTCTAAATGCGGGCATAATAATTTCGAACATAATTCTGTTTCATGATTTTCTTATCTAACTTTTAGATTAGGTTTTTTTTTTTTTTTTTTTTGTTCAAAAACCAGCGTACGTCATCATTCGACAACTCGCCTAAATGTCGATTAGATACGCTATGGGCAGAAACGTTTTATCCAGTTCGAACTCTTGTATATTAATTTTGTATATTACAAAACATCATTTCGACAAGAATTCCTGAATACAAGTAAATTTTTTTTTTTTTTGCATCTGAGTTTGGTAATGTTACTAACTAAACGTAATTTGTTAAATGTAATCTTTTTAGGTAGCTGAACAAAACCTTATATTTTATTTTATTTTTTGTGTTTCTCAAAACATTAGTCAATTTTAAATGTGCATAGAACTTGCAAAATTATTTAATAACCACCTTTATTTTATTTTGGGTAACATTAATTATCATTTACATTAATTGTTTGGTTTTGTGCATTTAACAGTTTCAATTGCTATTATTTTTTGTTTGTCTTCTTTTATTCTCCTGTGTACGATTGTAAATTGTATTATTTGTGTATTTATATTATTATAATTAAGTATTGCTTTATATAATTATTCACAACTCACGGAAAAGGGTAAGCCTACCAATATATTGTGAGCACATCTAAGGTTGTCATAATGAACGAAGACCAGCGTGCAGAGCTCGAACACCTGCGGACACAAAATGCCGCACTCGAGGCACGCCTTCAGACACAGCCAGTACAACACCAGGTTAATTCAGTATCCGTCAAGCTTCCTCCCTTCTGGGCAGACAGACCTGCAGTCTGGTTTGCCCAGGCCGAGGCTCAATTTCACCTGGCAGGAATTAAAAATGATACCACAATGTTCAGCCACGTTATCAGCACAATAGACCAAAGGTTAATTGGGGAAATTGAGGATATTGTCTTGGATCCGCCACCTGAAAACAAATATCATATATTAAAACAGGAACTCATACGCAGACTATCGGCATCAGAACAACAGCGGGTGGAACGCTTGGTTAGTGATGAAGAACTAGGAGACCGGAAGCCTACAGCTTTTCTTCGGCATCTGCAGTCACTTGCCGGCAAATCTAAAGATGACTGTATTATTAGACAGCTTTGGATGCGTCGATTGCCCACCCAGGTCCAAGCAATTCTGGCTGCACAGGAGGATCTCAGCTTACAAAAACTAGCTAAGCTAGCAGATAAAATTATTGAAGTGACCGTACCTAGTTCTTCAAAGGTATACGCTGTAAACAGTGAGCTTAACGAAGATCCATCAATCAAAGATCTCTTGATTCAATTAAATAAACATTTCAAGGATTATACTGCTTTGCAGCCACGTGGTAGACTTAGGAATCGACCTGCCTCACGGAACAACAGCCGTAGTGGCACTCCGGTAACCAAGCGGTGTTGGTATCACAAAAAGTATGGTACCAATGCTACCAAGTGCACAAAGCCCTGCGATTGGAAGCCGGAAAACCCGACCAGCAATCAGTAAGGGCGGAAACTGATTGCTGCTTAGTGGACCACGGCCGCCGTCTATTTGTTACAGATAAGGAGACCAAACACCAGTTCCTAGTTGATACCGGGTCTGACTTATGCTGCTACCCTTATCGCTGGGTTCGAGATCAGAGGAAACCTTCTGACTGGGAACTCAGTGCTGCCAACGGTAGCACTATCAAGACCTTTGGAACTGTGAACCTTAAACTTAATCTTGGACTGCGCCGTACCTTTGTTTGGCAGTTTGTGGTTGCTGACGTCAGCACTGCCATTATAGGATCAGATTTCCTAGCATACTACCACCTCCTGCCAGACTGCCGTACCAAGAGATTAGTTGATGGCACTACTGGTTTATCCATCATTGTTTCTGATGCCACCAGCGAACAGTCCAGCATCAAGACTATTAATATTCAGAGCTCTGTTTTTGCACAAGTGCTGGCCGAGTTCCCTGACGTCACTAAACCACCAGGACTACCACGGGAAATAAAGCATAACACTGTGCATCATATTCGGACTACAGATGGACCTCCAACTTCCTGCCGTCCTCGACGTTTGGCGCCACATAAATTGACTGCTGCCAGAAAGGAATTCGAGGATATACTGCGGAATGGCACAGCACGACCTTCGCAAAGTGCTTGGTCCTCTCCGTTGCACATGACCCGTAAAAAAGACCAGTCATGGCGTCCATGCGGCGACTTTCGTGCCCTGAACGCCAGGACCATACCAGACCGTTACCCGGTACGACACATCAATGATTTTACCCATAATCTTTCTGGGGCTAAAATATTTAGTACTATTGACCTTGTGAAGGCCTATCATCAGATACCTGTTGCTGAGGAGGATATCCCTAAGACCGCCATCATTACCCCGTTTGGCCTTTTCGAATTCCCTTACATGACTTTTGGGTTGCGAAATGCAGGGCAAACTTTTCAACGGTTCATCGATGAGGTCACTCGGGGTCTTGATTTTGTTTTTCCTTACATCGATGACATCCTCATATATTCAGCAAATGAGGCTCTTCACAAGGAACATTTAAGAACCCTTTTTAAGCGCTTGAATGATTATGGGGTTGTAATTAATCCGTCAAAGTGTGTATTCGGAGCCACAGAGGTTGTGTTCCTGGGCTTTAATATTAGTGGGGAAGGCACGCGTCCTCCTCAAGATCGCATTCAAGCCCTTCTGGATTTTCCCCCTCCGAAGACTGTTCAAGGTGTGCGTCGTTTTCTCGGTATGTTAAATTACTACCGCCGTTTTGTGCCCCAAGCTGCTCAGTTTCAGGCTCCCCTAATCGAAGCTGTTGTTGCTACCAATGGCAAAGGTGCTAAGCCATTTGTATGGTCACCTGAGCTTCTGGTACAGTTTGAAAATTGCAAATCGAGCTTATCTAACGCGACTCTGTTACAGCACCCAGTCAACGGCGTACCCCTTGGCCTGTATACGGACGCATCAAGTGTCCATATTGGATCTTGTCTTCAGCAGCAAGTGAACGGCCAATGGTGCCCGCTGGCCTTCTTCAGCAAAAAGCTGACTCCTCAACAGACACAGTGGCCAGCTTATTATCGGGAATTATTGGCGGTGTACGAGAGCGTTCAACATTTCCGACACATACTCGAAGTCCAGCACGTTACGATTTACACGGATCACAAACCGTTGCTGTACGCTTTCGTACAGCGCCGAGAAAAACTTCCGCCTGCGCAGTTGAACCAGTTATCGTTCATAGGCCAGTTTACGACAGACATCCGCTATATCAAAGGTGAGGACAACATTGTCGCTGATGCAATGTCCCGGATAGAGGCCATTTCTTTAGAAGAAGATCACGAGGCCCTCTCAAAATCACAGGAGGAGGATCAAGAACTCGCAAGCCTACGTCAAGGAAATTGTAGCCTTAAATTTGATCAGGTTATCATTCCAGGGACTAAGGTTTCTGTCCTATGTGACTTGTCCACAGGCAAGCCTCGTCCTTACTTGACCCCTTCATTTCGCCGTGCGGTGTTCGACAAGATTCATAACTTGAGCCACCCTGGCGTGCGAGCAACCACTCGCCTTCTGGTCGAACGCTACGTTTGGCCCTCGATCAGAAAGGACTCTCGCCAATGGGCTCAGGCTTGTATGGCTTGTCAACGCGCTAAAGTGTCCAGACGCATTTCTGCTCCTCTCGGTACCATCGATCAACCATCTGGTCGTTTCATGCATATCCATATCGACATCGTGGGACCTCTGCCAGTCTGCAACGACTATCGTTATTGCCTAACCGCGGTTGACAGAGTTTCACGATGGCCTGAGGCGTGGCCCATGAGATCCATTACAGCTGAAGAAGTGGCCGACACTCTCATTCGAGAATGGATATCGCGTTTTGGCGTACCCGCAGTAATTACAACAGACCAAGGCACTCAATTTGAGTCTGATCTGTTTCGTCGACTCATGGCAACGTTCGCCATAAAACGTACTAGGACGACCGCCTATCACCCCTGCGCAAACGGGATGATCGAGCGAGTACATCGCCAAATGAAGGCAGCTCTTATGTGCCACACAGAATCATGGGTTCGGGCTCTTCCGCTCGTACTTCTCAGAATGCGAACGGCATACAAAGAAGACCTTAAGTCTACAGCAGCAGAGATGCTGTATGGTGAAACGCTGCGTTTGCCAGGAGAAATGTTGGCTCATCCACCTGGCGCAGACCGTCCATACGACCCTGTTGATTTTGTAGGTCAACTACGACGTAAGATGGCAGCTTTACGGCCAATACCTGCCTCACGTCACGCAAATCCAGCTGCTTTTGTATTTCAATCATTATCTTCGTCTCCCACGTTTTCCTACGAGACGACACAGTACGACACCCACTACAACCTCCTTACACCGGTCCGTTCGCTATATTAGAGCGTTCTACTGATGGAAAGACCCTGACCTTGGATATCAAGGGCAGACAGATTGTGGTGAGCGTAAACCGCGTCAAACCAGCTTTTTCTGAGTATGACAACTGGGAACGTCCTACGACTAAAGACACAACTGCAGGTAACTTACCTCCTTCAGACATACCTCAGGATCCTGAACCCTCAACCGCAGATTCCGTCACCCCTAACTCACAACCTAGTGCAACAAGATCCGGTCGTCGTGTAAAATTTCGGAAAGCTGAGGATTATTTCTATTTTTTAGGCATTTATCCTTCTCCGTGGGGGGGGGGTGATGTGGCGTTCCGCCTTTTTTGTATTAATATTATTAAGTTTCATATTTTAACTATTTAACTTTAACGTGTATTAGATACTCTTTGCTGCAGGACGCTATGATAGACGCCGAAAAAAACATTAAGCAAAAAAACAATACGTCTTGTCATTTGCATCGTATTATATTGTAAACTATATATACTCATTCTGTATTTTTGGTATTAATTAAAAGCAGTGAGTCAATCTACGGTGTTCTATTTTAACTTCTCCGTCGACAAACTACACGGTACCTCCGGGTAATAAATCGCCAAAAGTGGTTCTCGAGCCATGTAACGTCGCTTTAATGTGAAGATAAAATTATTAAATCGATTTAAATAATGTCTGTTAAAGGTTATATAAAAGAAAATGTGCCGGTGGACATTTCTGTTATAAGGGGTGCGTATGTAAGAATTAATAGGGTTTCGTGCTTTCTTATTTTTGACTAGCTTGGTGCTAGCGGCTCCGCCTGCGTAATATCGTTTTTAAATTATGAAAAAATAATGTTTTGATAGTGCTGTTCATTGAAACGTATTTTGTTCACAATTTCATGGGTTGTTATTTTTTTACACGGAACCCTAATTATTACCCTAAAAACTTTTTGGTACTAAGAGTAAGCAGAAATGTTTCTCACAAATGCAAATACAAGTCAGTAAAACTGTGCATTTAATCAGATGTCATTCACAGCCCTGAGTTTTTTTTACGCTAAAGTAAAAGTAGCCTACGTTACGCGGAGTAACTTTAGTTATCTGCCAAGAAAAGACAGACAGACAAAAATTTAATTTTTGGTATAGGTATCGTATCTTCATATTACAAACAGACACTTTAATTTTATTTATTAGTATATAGATTTCTTATACGGAATTTCATGCGGTAGAGGGCTGTAATCTAAGGCGCGTCACGCATTTGCGGTTAAGTTCGAACAATAATTATGTAATTTTTTTTATAATCAAAACATACGATAGGCTGCGTAAGTATACAATTTATTATTTACCAACCCCTGAGCGCCTTCTTATACTTGACGTACGCATGTTGACAGCTAATATCATAGTATTGGTAACGCGAATCTATAATTTTTCCTCGTACCGAAAATCGTTCAACGCTGGTACGGAAGTTTACTTTTCAAAAATACCTACTAAGTAATTGTTATCAGCATTTATGACACGGTTTCTTATCTTGCTCCTTTCACATGAGTTTCTGAGAAAACGACTATAAACTGGGTTGCCACTCTTGTAATTCTAATTAGCGGCAAAATAGACAAATCAAATAACAAAATAATTAACTTCATTAAAAAAATAATTTCTTCTTCTTCTTAGTTAATGGCAATCTGTGTGTACACACAATTTGTGCCAATGTCATGTAGGTAAGATTTTCAATCTTGTATCAGCGTTACCAAAAAATAATTTATACTCATTTTACACGAATATTTTGGATTGACCAGATATTTACAATATTGATTATTAGATAATTTGTCAACAATGCAATGTAATTTGTTGATTATAACGGTAGTTTGTATTATAGAAAAATAATATATATTTTACAACCTATCATAAGACATTGTTATTGTAACTTGTATATTTATATAAATACCGTTTGATTATACGTAATTCATTTTAATTTTTGTAGTAATTTAATTCCGATTTCCGACAACGTGGCAAAATTATATATTTCCGAACACAAAATGCCAGTTATAGTTGAGTTACAAAAGGAGTACGTGTGGTTTGATATGCGTATTTCTATAGAGAAAGCTTTCTGGATTTTATTTATTATCGAAAAAAAAAAATCGATAATTTTTCTAACCTATCAATCGCTAATTGATGTACACTTTACGCACACAAAATTTGTATTAAAATCGATCAACCCGTTGTTCAGTAAAAGAGGATCAGATTTTTTTTATAAATATTTTTTGTTTCACCAATTCAAAAAATAATTTATCAATTGTTTGTAGGTTATCAATTGTTAGGTCATTGACATATACTACCCGAGTATAAAGTTTCATCGAAATAATACAATTGTAAAATACTCTCCAATTAAAGAAGTATCAGACTCCGTTGCCAAACGTTTTGTTTTTAATTGATTAAACATTCTTATAAGGAAGGAGTTGACGTTTCAAATTATATCGTAGCTGCATAATCTATAAAAAGAAATAAAATTGAATTGTCTGTTTGTAATGTCATAATAACAATTATTTACTATATACGATACCTATACCACAATCATAATGTTTAAAATTTGTCTTTTTGTTCTGGCTAATCTCCGGAACGGCTGGACCGATTACGACGGGACTTTTTTGGTTGACACATGAAGTTAATTCTCGTAACTTAGGGTATTTTTGATTTTCGAAAATAATTAGAGAAAAAATTGAAACTCATAGAAATTGAATAAAATCAGTTTCAATTAAAAGTTTTACTGGCAAGTGTTTGAATTGATGAGAAATATTTTTACTTTATCTTAGTACTAAAAAAGTTTGAGGAAAATAATTGGGGTTGTATATAAAAATAAAACGCTGTGAAGAACATATGAAACACGGGCGCAGCAGCGGGCACAAAGCTAGTTTATATATAAAATTTATATAAGTTTGATTGAATATGTTAGCTTTTTTTCTTAACTAAATGTGTGAATCTGTGGCCAACTGAGGTGCCTATCTTACGTTAAAAATGTTTTTGCGAAATAGTATCCTAGTTTCTAAAATATAGACTGTGCCTGGCTTAGAAGCCATTATTAAAATGAAACATTATATAAACCTGTAACCTGAAACAAATAAATAAAATAAACAAATATTTATTCATTACATGATATTAGTCGATTTCATTATTTTGTTATTAATCTTTTATTGTTATTTGCCTTTATTTTGACGCATGCTCTGATTGACTGTAGTAACTCTATAATTTTGTAAGCTTAAAGTTGCCATTAATTCTTAATAGATAAATAAAAGTAATAGGACAGAATAGTCGTAAAGCGGCGACGTTCCGTTATTTCACGCAAATGCCGGCAACCTTAAACTGTCAGGTAGCGTATCGAATACCAAGAACTAATGATTGTTAAGTATATTGCATACTTCATGAAAGAAATCACGAGTGGCCTGTTGTAAAGTAATTCATAAGAATTTATGACTAATTACACCTTCACACATTTTATTGTTTTTCCATTATTTTCACAATGCCCACTTCATGTAAATAACGACACTCGAGTTTCCTGTTTACCGGCTAGTCATAACAGAGTTCATAGAGGTTTAGAAGCGATGATGACACAGCGGGTAGTGCGGCCGGATTCCGCGTCAATCGACGCTGGTTCGATCTCCACCTATCCGACTCTAAAATTGGCCTGAGCTTTCGGTGAAGGAAAACATCGTGAGGAAACCATAGCATGGTGATAGGGCATTTTCTAATGATGCCCGCCTGAGTAACTACCACCCTCAAGTATGAAAAACTGTAGTCAAATACCAATAGGTGTGTTCAGGCAGCATCACTTGAGAACCAGTACCTCTAGGCTTAGTGTTTTTATCATCCTGTACCACATCGTCACATTACATCAGGTGAGATTGTAGTCAACACACTGAGTCTGTACCGTGTAAAGAAAAAAAATAACGATTCTGTTCCAGTAGAGGACGAAAAAAGAATTTCATGGTGTTATGTCATCATCAGAACTACTGTCTGCCCACGGATCCGTCTGCGTATCATTCAATAATGTTTTGATGGTTACTATTTTTAGGCCCTAAATTATTTTTTGTACTAACAGAAATTTCTCACAAAAATCAAACACGGCAGAAAAACTGTCCACTGAATCGTTTTTTTTTTTTACAATTTCATGTTTTAATTTCAATGCTCGGATGCGTATTTTCGTAAAATAAAAGTAGCCTATGTTTGCAAAAAAAAAAAAAAATCCCGTCAAAATCCGCCCAGCCGTTCCGGAGATTACCCGGAACAAACAGACAGACAAAAATGTAAAAAATTGTAGTTTTAGTTTAGGTATCATCGTATATACATTCATATCTATTTGGTTAAAAAATTTAACTATGACATTACAAACAGACACTTCAATTTTATTTATTAGTATAGATAGTAAGTTGACGGACAATAAAAGATCTGGCAACACTATACCGTTCGGACTTATGGATTGTCCTCGCGACAGGAGTGTGGTTTGATCATCGTTACAACCTTAGGCCTGGGTATGACCTGCATGGTAAAATAGTGTGGAATAATGCGAAAGCGTGCCCCAGACACCAGCGCAAAATGAATGCCAGATAGATCGGAGCACACCGGTGCAAAGACTGCAGCTGTACAAGTCCCAAGTACGGCCTGATATGGAGTACTACTGTCACCATAGGGCTGGAGCACCTGGATACCAGCTCGAGCCACTTGACTAAGTTCAAAGACGTGCTGCAAGAATCTCTCAAGTGGTTTAGAACCCTTAAATCTAACAAGGGACTATGCCTCCTTATGTGTGTTTTACCGTTTGTATAATGGGTTCTGTTCTGATGAATTGTTCGGTATAATGCCGACACCTAATTTCTACTATCGTACGGGTCGCCATCGGCAGGGAGTTCACCCTCATATCTTGGAGCCAAAACGGTCCCGTACCGTGCGGTTCCCGAGGATTTTTCTTCCGAGCATTGTCCGGATGTGGAATGAGCTCCCAGCGGCCATGTTCCAAACGGAATACAGTATGGGGTTCTTCAAAAGGAGCGTGAGAAAGATTTTTTTAAATAGTTGTTAACGCAGTTGATATCTCTCGTGTTGCAGGGGTCCATAAGCTACGGTGACCGTTTATCACCGCTTATTAGGCGAATCGTATGCCTGTTTGCCAAATTAGTAATATTAAAAAAAAATCTGGGCAGCTTAAGTCAGTTTTCCAACTGTTATTATATCAGCCCGATCTGACTCAGTTTAAGCGATGCGACAGAGAATTGTTGAAATGAAGAAACCTTTTTTTTTAAACAGTAAGCAGTCACGAGATACCTGGCAAATATGAAACATTGAAATAAATATACCTTAAACAATTTTCTTTTAAACAACATAATCTCGCTCATTCATTGCGCATCGCGTCGCGTCACCACATCGTATTCACATTATAAAAACAATTGACACTCAACAGAACGAACAGACGTAAAAACTTTAAGCTATGATAATCGGTTCTTAGTTTTATACTGCACTAGCTGTGCCCGCGACTTCGTTCGCAAAAATTAATAAAATAAACATTATCCATTGGACCAAATTGTGAATCAATACCATTCTCGAATACTCAGAAATACACAAAAAAATTTCATTAAAATCAGTTCAGCCGTTTAGGAGGAGTTTAGTCACATACACGCGCACAGAGGATTTATATATATAAAGATTGAGACAGGTATAGGATTTCGAACAGAGCACTATTTATCGGAAAAAAAAGAGAATCTCCGAATTGTCATATATATGGAAAATGTGTACATATGTACATCACTTACTAATGGAGTGTGCCAAGAATAGAACTTAGAGAGAAGAATTGTTGTTGGACAATCTAAATTTAAGAAACCGAAAAAACTTAAGGGTTTGTCATATTATGTTAACAAAACCTTATTCAAATGAGGCCAAGAAATTATATAATTTAGTAAAATTAACGCACCAGTAAATCAAAGCTTATGCAGAACGAGGTGCAATCGAGTTAATATTTACCTTTTAATAAAAGGTCCCAAAAAAATGTAAATAAAAAGAAAAAAATAAAATCGGTTTTTATTTCAAACCTGAATCGCTGCGGGGGGATGTGCAAGAGATTAGTTTATGGTTTTGCCACACGACGGGCCGAGTCTGGACGCCAGCGCGATGTTTTATAGAAAACATTGCGCCGACGCGAGCCAAGCGCAGTCTGCAGTAATGTTTTCACCACACAGCGGGCTTGTTGGGACGCCAACGCTATTTTCCTACAGAAGAGGTCACGCACGACTCGCGTTCAGCTCGCGTTACCTCGATGTTTTCTATCCCGATGTCCCGTTCCGCCTGCTGTGTGGCGTAACCAAAAAAAGAGCGCTTAGGACCCGACTCGCCCGCTGTATAGCGTAACTATTAATCGCGACAGCCTCTGTCGGTCGTGTGAAACATAACCTTGCATTTTTTTTTGCACTAGTTACCTTTTTGCGGCTGAGTGCCTTCAGCACTCGCCCACAAAGTCATGGTGAAGCTGTAAAGGCCCTTCTGGTCAACAGCGTTAGCTAGATAGAAAAAAAAACTTGCAATTATTACTTGTCCAAAAATCGCTCCTAAAGAGGTTTTCAACGTTAACTCAATACGGCTATGGTTACGAACATCTGTGCATAATTAAAATATTTTACCTTATACATTACATAGACGCTAAAGAATTTTAATATCATTATAATAAATTAATCTCCACAGGGGATTTTTTTTCTTGACTATTATCAGTTATACTGACGTATAATAGGGATGAGATATATTATACAACTATACGATATTCACGATAAACAATGCATGAGAAAACTTTAATATGGAGAACGAATTAGATTATTAAATAAGGTATTTTAGATCTTAGACATAGACATTTTTTATAGCTATAGTTGTGTTAGCTATGAGTCTGCGACTCCGCCTGCGTTTCAGATATTCTTCACTGCGTAATATAGGTTTTATATAATAATTGGAAAATAATGTTATGTCCAATGAATCGTATTTTGTTCACAATTTCTTGTGTTTTTATTTTATTACACGAGACCGTAATTATTTTCCTGAGATTATTTTTGGTATTAACCGGAAACCAGATATTTCTTACAAATTCAAATACATGTCAGTAAAACTATGCATTGAATCGCATTTTATTCGCAATTGAATTACCCCTAATTATTTACGAAAAATAAAACTAGCCTAGTTAGTTATGCGGAGTTAACTATATGCTAAAAATCGGTCTCATCAAAATCGGTCCAGCCGTTTCAGAAATAAGACGAAACAAACGGGCAGACAAAGAAAAAAAAACTGTGTGTTTGGTACCGTATATACATTGATAAGTATTTGATAGTGCAAACAGACACTTCAATTTTATTTATTAGTATAGAAAAGAGTAAAATAATAATCACACTAAAATTTTTGACTGTGCCATTATTAATTCCTCTTTCTCTCCTTTATTAGTTCAAGTTTAGACAATGGGCATATCTGGCTGTGGTCCAACAACTAATTCTATCCCCAACTGGGAAGGCAATTGCAGCCGCTGCAAGCTCATCAGAGTGTCACTACATGTACTCTAGCATTATGCTAATCATAATACACACACACCTACACATAACACGCAGGTACATGCGTTTTGTAAGGGACCTTTATTTTCTTCTTTTTTTTACAAATCGTAGGGACCAAGTAGAACAAATTCCACAAAAAATGATCCTCAGGTTCAACGATAACGAGCAAGCCGAAAATGTACATCTTTGATCCTATCTCTTACTATTACCAAAGACTATTTATATAATAATGTATCTATGCTATTACTAAGATCCATTACAGGTTATTAAAAAAAAGTAAACGATTAGCAAATAAGTTTCACTATCTGTCAAGTACACATAATATTATTTTTAAATATTTGGACCAGTTTTGTTACGATAGATTTGGTTGTGTTAAAAAAAAACAATAAATTCTATATTCAATTTAGGCCCTAAGAAGGCGCTTATGAACGTCTAAAACTCTACCACCGGTTTGCAAAACAACCCAGTCGAGAAGAGCATGCAAGAAACTCGATCTGGTTCTTTTTTTTAAATAAATATAAGATAAATATAATTATTTTTTTCATATAAAAAACTATGCAAATCATAGTCTTAATTAATGTTAGCGGAAACACAGAGATGTGAGTTAATCCCAGACAACACTATCGTTCACGTAATGACCCACCCTGTAATAACCTTTTGAGATTAAAACTTGCTTGACATAATACTTGAATTTATTGTCAGGTAAATTGGTAATGTTACCTGGGATCTTATTTTAAAACCGAATACTGTGTTACCTTTAAAGCTTTTATTAGACTTACTTTGCCTAAAGTGTGGGACGGTCAACTTGTCTTTATTTCTAATATTAAAATTATGAAGGCATATTTATCGACCTACGCGGGTCATCTCTAACAGTTAATTGGTATGAAACTATTTTCCTGTTTTAGGCGATGTAAGCTGCATATTTATCAGCTATATTATGTCAAAGGAGGACAAAGTCATGGCCAAGATTGATGTGATAATAATATTCTCCATTTAATTATTGATGTTTGTAAACATACAATTTTCCTGTTCAGTTGCCGGGCGAGTTGGAACAAGTTTTTATAGTTCATTCAACTAAACAGGTTATGTTATTGCTATTATTACACGCGATTATTAGAGTTGCCAACTTCAACATTCCGATATTTTTTACACGGTATATGCTCAGTGCTTTAACCACAATCACACACGATGTGGTCCAGGTTGGTAAACACACTAAACCTAAAGTACTTGTTCTCAAATGATGCAGCCGGAACACACCTATTGGTATTTGGCGACAGGTTTTCAAACTTGAGGGTGGTAGCTACCCAGGCGGGCATTATTAGAAAATGCCCTACCATGATGCTATAGCTTCCGCACGATGTTTTCCATCACCGAAAGTTCAGGCTGATTTTAGGCAATTGGATAGGTGGGCTCAAACCCGCGTCCATTGATACGGAATCCAGCTGCATTGCCAACTAAGCCATCATCGCTTCACGAAAAATCCAGAATCAGAATGTGATTAACAATCTAAAATGTTGGTGGTTACATCGTCGTGTAAAATGTACGTTATAATAGGAGAAAAAATTAACAATTTACAATAAAGATAAGTATTGAGGGTTGGACTAGTTTCAATTTGAACTATTTGGCCTAGATTGAACTTCGACATTATTAGAGAATAATTAATATTTAGGGAGCATATAAAGTTTAGCAATGTGGAATGCAGACTTTCAGGAAATGAGTCCTAATGTGCGTTGGTAGACACCGGGCTGTCATTAATGATGACGCAATCTTGACACACAGCTATTTAAAATATTGCAATATCGACGTAGCGCCATTTAGTTATGAACTAACAATAGGGATGACGTGTCAAATTGGGAAATTTCGGTAGTCATGTACGACGTTCTTTTACGAGGAAGCGGGGATTGAGGATAGCGGGTAGTTTAGCCTTGAATGCTCAAGAGTGAAGCTGTTAAGACCCTTCCGGTCAAAAGCATTAGCTAGGTTAGAAAAAAAGAAAAGCCAACACTTTTTTTTTTCTAATAAATTTTGAAAAGTTTTATTTTTGTGGTTGAACAGCGTCCATGTTTGTGGGTTTAGCAGAAAAATCATATAGTAATTATAATAGTTTGTGATCTTCTAATGATATTAACATCCTGTACAAACGTGGATAAACAAGTGAATTAACTACGCCCGTTTGTGATCTTACCGAATTTCAAAGGAACGAAAATTACTCGACGCCAAAAACGAGACACAACTCACAACAACACAACTTGAGTTCACCTAGTAGTCGATATTCAATCTTAATTATTACTGAAAATGGTCAGATCTGGGCAAATCAAATTGGACAAAAAAAATCTGTAAATGAGTCAAAATCACAGTCAAAAATATTTTTATTTATTTTCAGACAACTAGTTACATTATATGGCATTCTTCTTTCAAGATGATAATAAATGACACTCCCGGCTTTTGCCTGACGTTGGCAACTTTAACCTCGGATGATATCGCATAAACCATAGAAATGGTAATAAGATTAGAAATGATTATGATTGATGATTATGATAATGATATTTATTACTTTTTTTTATTAAATCGATGTAAATATATTTTTAAATATAATACTACAAGTACATTTCACAAAACGCATGAAGATTTTGTTTTATTTTTATTTGTAATAACCCAAAATAATGTTAATGGCACCTATTAAATTCACAAATTATGTTTAATTATAATTTTTGAAACTACAACTAATGGAAAAATTGAAAAAAAGTCACTGTTATTTGATATCCAGTTTAAATTTATTCACGTCTCTGTCGGCAGTCTCTGCTGACTGTCAATTGTTTGAAAAATAAGACGGTTTAAATAAGAATATATATAATATATATAAAAGGATTTGTACAATTCTGTAGGTATAATTTTAGAGAGACCTTGTACTTAATTCTTTGTTATGAGTTATTCAGTAAATATTTATTTTTCGGTCAAGTAACTTTATATTTTAAGATAAGTTAAGTTTGTTTTGTAAGAAACAACAAAAGAAAAAAAAGTTGAAAGATACACCTCTATCTATACTAATAAAAAAATTGAAGTGTCTGTTTGTAGTATCCAAAAAACGACTTTTTACTAAATACATGTGAATGTATAATACCTAAACCAAAATTAGAATTTTTTAAAATTTTTGTCTGTTTGTTTGTTCCGGCTAATCTCCGGAATGAATGCACCTAAAAAAACTCAGGAAATTGTGAATAAAAACCGATTCAATGGTCAGTATTACGGGCAAATACATGAATTTATTAAAAAAAAATTCTTTGTCTTATTAGTAATTTTTTTTGGTAAATATTAAGGTTCCAACGAAGTTAAAATTGTATAAAACACGGGCGCTGCTGCGGGCACACTGTTAGTATAGTATAAAACAAAGTAACTTTCCGCGTCTATATATCTGTTTATTTTCGCTAATTCCTCCTAAAACACGCAACGGATTTTTATTCTGGTTTCATCATCGTGTAGATGTGGTGATTTTTTTCGATTAACATAGATTTTTGAATCGATTCAAAATGAAGCTTTATGAATCGATTAAAACAAAAACGAGATCTAAAAGATAGATCTATAGAAAATCGACCTTTATTCAACTTATCTTTTTATTTGTAACTAATAGTATTCGTTTATTGGTCGAAATTAAACCATAATCATCATTTATTGAAAATTTGATGTAAAAACTGTTTCCAAAATAATTTTATTGATAACACTAAGTTGGTCAATGTATAAAGCATGTGTTGCTCCCGGAGGAGGTACAGACGCTCTCTGCGAAAAAGATTCTACAGTATATTCAGGTTGTAGGTCTAGGCAGTGAGCTTTAGCAATATAGGGGCGATTATAATAGATCTGACTAGGTCGCTGTGATACAGGACTGTTTAAGCCTGCATAGCCCCTTTCCGAATAATAATAATAAAGTTGGTCAATAGAAAATAAATAACAAAAGACTGTCGTGATGAGAATTTGTATATAAATTCATATGTGTTTAGTAAACATTTATTATTTTAATATTTCAAACACGCACTTCAATTTAATTTATGAATAAATATCCTATGTAAACTTCTGTGTACCTTAATTAAATTCCATGGCTTACGTAGGCTTCATCTTAAGCGAAACGCCAAAATGAAATAGGTACTAAACAATTGTTGTTTTTCAAAGTCGCAACCAGAACGCTAGTAAAGAAAAATAAAACCAACTTGTATACTTTGAGGATATTTATTTTAGCTGATTAACACATCAAGTTGAAACTGTTATAGTCATATTTACGCAAATCTAGCTTCGTAACTCACAGATTTGTTCTAGAAAAAGTACTGCGCTTCGGAATGTTCAAACAAGGGTTGCTGTCCTTACAGGAATCGGTTAGTTTCGGAGGTGACGGGCGTTTGTGACCCTTCTTAGGGCAGGCAAGGAGATCCTTCTCTTCTTCAATCTTCGGGATTGGCCACGATGGTATGGGCGTCCAAGGTTCGAAATCCCTAGCCAAAACAAACTCTACAGACTTCATCGGTTGTTGGAAAAATAATGCCTTCCCTAAAGATGTCAGATGAATAATCACTTCATCGGTCAAAATTGCTTTGTTTCCTTTTGAAATACTGTTAACATCATTCTGGGTGTCGATTATGATTGGTATAAAGCTTCTGTAGACCGGTACAGCATCAGATTTCGACCTAATAATGGGCATAATAGAATCTCTGATGGATGGGATTGAGCACGCCTCAAATTTAGCGCACGGGCTCTTTTTTGGCGGGCATGGAGGTGGGCAAGGTGGTGGGCATGGAGGTGGGCAAGGCGGTGGGCAAGGTGGTGGACAAACAGGTTTGCAAGGCGGTGGGCAAGGCGGAGGGCAAACAGGTTTGCAAGGCGGTGGGCAGGGTGGGGGACAAGGTGGTGGACAAGGAGGTGGACAGGGCGGTGGACAAGGTGGTGGGCATGGCGGTGGGCAAACAGGTTTGCAAGGTGGAAGAGGTGGTGGACATTTAGGCCCCGGTGGCGGACAAGGCGGCGGTTTATTCCCACATTTACCTTCAACTGGATCCATTACAGTTTCAGGCACTCCGATACTCCTAAGGCCATGCTCTCGGCAGTATTCCAAATGGTTACGCTCTCTTACTTTCTTTAGAAGCTCTGATAGGGTGACCTCTCCATTAGGATTAAGTTTAGGCAAAGGTCCTAGTAATACTGAAGTATGACTGTCATATTTCAATTCGACTACTTCAAATGCCTTGTCTAATATTGGATTCCGTATAGATTGGAGTTGCTGGCTTTCGTCTTTTATTTTTTCTTCTATTACTTGAGCACTGTAGATTGAATGGCATTCCGCATTCATATCACTTTTCTGAACTACCCTTACCCTAGGATCTATAGTTGGTTGCATATAATTAAACACATGTTCAGTTCTAGGCAAAACATAATCTGGTTCTGAGATAAGCGAAGACCTGTTCCCTTTCAACTGCGAATCTATAAAGGTATTCTGTTGGCTATAGTCGCACACTTCTTCTCTGGCTTCGAAAGAGGGAAACGGTTTGGAGTTTTCTGATGGAGTACCTTCAATTGTCAAAAGGGATCGTGTGAAATCTTGGACAGGTAGTGGGTTGGTCTTGGCTGGACTAAGAGAAGCCGCTTCGTAAGATCCTTCCTGGCTGTGTTGTATCTTTGATATATCATCGATTTTCTCATCGTGAACTAATTTTGAATCCCATAATGAGTTTAAGTCAAATTCTTCATTGTCATTAGTTAAAGTCCTCTTGTCATACGGATCGATAATGACTTGCTTTGGATCTAATACTTTAAGAATTCTTTCATTGTCTGTTTGAGTGATATCCTTCTTGGAAAGTCCTAATGGATCCTGCTCCTTACCAGAGTCTAGGCCGAACTGAAGTCTATTGTTATGCGTGTACAAATGCATATGGGTAAGTCTGGGTGACTCCGATTCATTATTATTAATGTGATTTTCTATGTGAAGTGGTAGTTCAAAAGAAGGATGTAGGTTTCCAGTTTTCTCACTACTATTTTGTTTTTTTTTCTATCTGTTTGAAATTTAAATTGCTTTCAGCGACGTTGATAACATCTTTAAGTGATTTAAGTGGTTTGCTCTGGATTATACTATTATCTATAAATGTCGGCGTGTCATTTAGATCTGAATTATGCAACTCTGGCCTTCGCATCTCTTTAATTAATTGTTCATCAATTTCACTTGATGATGAATTCAAACATTTCTTTGCAATTTCGTCCAGTGTTACTGATACATCCTGGTCACTTTTTCTTTGGGGTTTACTTCCTTCGATATTAACTAATGGGGTTTTATCATTTAACATTTTCAAAGAACTATGAAAACCTTCAACTCTATCATCAGCTACTTCTATGTGAGGAGTTTCTTCAAGTTTTTCGATCCTCTGCGCTAATTTATCTTCATTCTCCACGTCGTCTCTGTGTTTTGCATTATACTCATCTGTTATAATGTAAATAGGTTCTCCTTTCTGGTCATTATATTCGTTATATTTGTAATCATTATCGTATAATTTTCTTTCGATTAAAATCTCTTTTTCTCTTGCTACTTCCTCTCTCCCTCTATGATCTGCTATAGCTACGGAATTCTTTGCTTTATTGGAGTTCTTATCCACAAACTGTGTGAGATTTTCATTATTTAGTTCCTTTACAGTACTCCGTAGTTCTGTTTTGTCGGGTTTATTGGCATTACCTTCAGTCTCCTGCTTCTCGGGACCAAAAGCATGTTCGATTAATCTTTTGCATTTGTCGCATTCTTTTTTATTATCTGTTGTACCGGAATCTGTGCTTTTTTCAGCTTTTCTTAATACACCAAATGATACTGTAACAATAGCCAATATAAAAGGCATAAATTTCATATGAACATAAATGATTACATAAATACATACATTTTTGATATTTCTTTCGCAATGGAAATTGGAATTGTAAACTGATAATTCTAATTTCATGTGATGGGTAAATTTTGTTTTTATTGGGCTCAAAATAAGTTAATATATTATTTACCTGCGTTTATTATTATGTATAAAAGATTTATATAATAAGTGATATATCTATTCTAGGACGAATGGTTGGCACACGCAACTCGCGATATCGCGCGATTATCACTGTACATGATATTATTGTATTTCTATATTTATAAAAAATGTAATATTAGAGTATATATTTATGACAGTGCTAATCAGTGTTTTTTGTTGTTTTTATTAATTTGGAGTGAAAACTTTATTGTGTCTATGATTATTTTGTAATATTATTAGTAATAAGCAAAATCATATCTGTGTTTCCCTACAATATATAGATAAGTAAGTAATAAAGAGATATATTAAGGGGCTAAGCAAACGACTAATATGCTTTCATACACGGCTTCACTTGTGATTTATTGAAATAAAACAAAAGAGAAATAACAAAAAATCATTTTAACTTCAATCGAGTCACGAATTTTCAACTAATAAATGCATAACGATATTATTGTATTAAGCATAGGTTCGTTTTAATATGTGCAAAATTATTAGCGAAACATTGTTTTATTTCTGCTATAAAAATAGCGTCCCAATCTTATATTTTTTTGTTTAAAATTGATTAGGGTCATGAGTACGAATTCTTTAGCTTCGACTTTGTTCTATTTTTATAAAATTCGAACTGTATGTCAACAAAATGGTGACCCTTTGTTAAAGATTTCTAAGGAGCCTTTGTGACACCTAAAAATACACGCTTCCTTTCATTATTTTTAAAACTTTTTACTTTTGTAAAATAACCAAAGTGCATCACGGATAATGTTACCGAAATAACATAATATAGGATCAAATCTTGCAAGTTGAGGTATCACAAATATGAACTACTACGTGACCAACTGAACTACCTCGACACTCCACCCCATCTCATGCATTCATGGAGTTGCTTGGTTTACAAACAATTACTGCTTCATTTCGAATTCGTTACTTAAACGAATCTTCCTTGCTAATAGGCATATCAACTAAATTTACTGTGAAATAATACATATGTGCAATTACCGATAACGTTAACATAAAAAATAGAGTTAAAACTCACGATTTTTAAATATCGGTTGAGCGTAATTTACATCTCCTTTCAATATACGAGGAACGATAGTTAAAGTACAAATCCTCTTCATCTTTGTTATCTTGGTTTTTAGCATTGCATTTAAAGTTAAATGTTTTTTTTTAATTGTTCATATAAAATGTATTTAATAAATAGTGAAAATAAAACTACATTTTTTCTAAAACAGTTTGAAAATACGCAAAAATTTGTCAAAAAAATAGTTCTGTGTCAACAATCTTTTATTGTTTTCTTTTATAATTAAAATCTTCTAGATGTATTCCAGCCAGAATTTATTATTACAGCGTTCAATATAACATATTTTATTTAAATGATTTGATGAAGTATAATAGTTATATTTAATTTTTAACATTAGGTTTGTAATACTTGAATTTGAAGCGATGATGGCGCAGTGGATAGCGTGGCCGGATTTCGTGTCAATGGACGCGGTTTCAAACCCACCTATCCAACTCTAATATCAGCTTGAGTTTTCAGTAAAGGAAAACATCGTGCGGAAACCAAAGCATGAAGGGCATTTTCTAACAATGCCCGTCTGTGTAGCTACCACCCTGAAGCTTGATAACCTGCCTCCAAATACCAATAGGTGTGTTCCGGCAGCATCACTTAATGTCTCGATGGCTTAATGTTTTTGCCATACTGGACCATATCGTCACTTAACATTAGGTGAGATTGTGGTCAAAACACTCAGCCTTAATATCGTAGTTAAAAAAAATACTAACCATATGAATATATGATTTGTAGCAAAATTTCACCTATCATTTTTCCATTTAACAGAAAGATGTCAACGGCGAGCATAGGTCTTCCCCAAACTTCTCCACGTCGACCGGTAATAGAATATATTGTTAAAAATATAGTTTAGCATTCTCTTTCTTTTTTCCCCACTCGTTTTTTTTTTTGTTTGGTAGCTATTGTCAAGGTTATCCATTTTAGAAGTATGTAGAAATATCTTTACCTTAAACTTTCAGTGACGATTATGGTCAATTCCCATCTCTGCCCGATCATTATAAGGTTACAAAGGTGGTAATAAAATAAAAATAAGCATATTTATTTAAACCTTTATTGTAATCGTTATATATAAAACCATGAACGCGATTATTATAACCACATGCTCAGTGAACGCAATAAAATTAAAACTTTTTTTGCGTTTTATTTAATAATAAGAACTTTAATTATTCTCTTGCAATTGAAATAACACTCTTTCTATTTATTTAAATTAATATTTGAAAAAAAGGAACTTCATTAACCAATACTTTACATAAAATAGAGAAAGTAACAGTCAGAGTCACCAGTCCTATAAATCAGCTTCAGTCAGTCATGTCAAAACACTTGAAAAAGAAAGATAACAAAATTAATATAACAAAACGTCATTTCAAATGCTAGAAAATAACAAAGATGGCTGAAGAACAGGTGAGTATCAAAATATTATGATTTTTTAATGATATTAAATGAATTAGACATTTTGTTTATCTCCTTTAAATGTTTTCGACATACATTTATAACTACAATATAAATTTACGACATTCCCAATTCGAAACATTTGTATTCTTGTTAATGATTTTCGTGTTGGGGTCTTTCCTAAAGTTTTCTTTATAATTTATTTCACAGTTACCATTGTATTTATTAAAAATTTACAAGAAAAATGTATACATGCTTTATTATTTTAATATTTTATGTAAATATTGCCGGCTTTTTGGTTATATTACGTGGTATTTTTGTTGTCACAGTGTACCCTTGAAAAATGTAGTACAATATTGTTATTATTTGTTAAGAACTCAACATTAGACAAGATGAGAATATTATTTGGAAAACTTTATTCTCGTGCTCTAAATTATTCGTCTTACCAGTTTTAATTTAACTTACAATGAAATTAGTAATACTTTATTTTAAAAAAATCATACATGAATTAGAAGTACAGTATTATATGCTTAATTTAAACATATACAATTATTTATAACATTAATTTTACTTCCACAACCTCCTTTAATGGTAGTTGTTTATATCAAAGAAGTAGATAGCTTTTTTAATGTAAAAAAATCCTCCTATTCAAAGTCATAAGTAATAAAATGCTTGAGAACAAAGTGGTAATTAATTAGTAAATTCTTTTTCTGTTGGGTTCATATTGGTTATTTTTATAATAAAATAGTGAATATATTTCTAGTTATTAAGCAATCATGTGATAGTTATATTTGTCTCTAACCAAACTATTAATTGGTTGAATAATTGGTCACGTTCTCTAAGTAGTTTGGACCAATAAATGTTATTAACATCATACTTTGGACAAATCATAGCTGAGGGTTCCTAATTAGCAATAGAAATAGACATATCATAACTTTATAATAACTTTTATAAACCTTTTTACCAATGTTTTATCTCACTCTTATAAGTGTTAATAAATATGAAGTATAAGAAAGTTTATTGTACTAAACAACACAAAGATAGACAGGAAGATAATACTAAACCTTATTCAAGTAACTGAGTGTTGTGCAGACAAATAAGCCCAGTCTCACATGATTACTGCACTGAAGGTACCTTCAGGTAGCAGTGCGGTTCTCATATAATTATATACTTGACATACCTTTAGGTTACATAATCAGATTTCACTATCAACTGAGCTATTATTACATCAAAATGTGATGCAAGAAGGTGAAACACTATCAGTCTTATTCCAAAACAAGGTTTAACGTTAGTACTAGGCTTAGTATCAGGTTTAAACCAAGACTAATTCAAACATTATTATAAAATGAGGTTTTTTTCTAAACCCAGACTATCTATGGTACGAAAGTTAAACTTCAAAGACCCCTAGTTTAAGTTCAGTACTAAAATTTAAGGTTAGAAGTACTCATACATACATTTGGTCGGTCACTATAAATATTCATAAATCGCATAAAATGGATATAAATAATCAATTCGATCATTTTATTCTGCTGGAGATATCTCGGTGATCTGATAGACCTCGCCACTGTGTAAATTTCGATGTAAATACAGGTTCAAAAAGTACTAGAGACTAAGTAGATTGTTAAAACTTCTCAAATTATGTGCCACCTTTGACATATTGGGCATAGAGTTTGTTTTTAAGATGTTGTTATACATATTATGCTTTAAATTAGTCTTAACCATAAGTTATCCTGTTTAAAAAATTTAAATCTAAACAAACATCAATATATTTACATCTTTTATATTTATAATTAAATATTTTAACATTTAAAGTATACTTTAAATCTTCATGAAGGAATGAATACTTGTATTTTTTTGTTTTTATCTGTGGAACTATGGACTATCTTGGGTTTGACTAGTATTGAGATAGTCTGAAATTTGTAATAAGAACACATTTTAAACCTGGTACTAACTTTAATACTGTAACAACCGCAGATCAATTAGTCCGGGTTTAAACCTGTACTAATTATATTATTTGGAATAAGACAGACTGAACCTAAAGGTGTTAGTACCTTTAAGAGCCAATATGTTCAGGGCAAACAGGATGATATTTTAAATTACTATTTAAATACTAAAAATAAAATTGAAGCTCTTCTAGACTGGGTCTTTTCTGAACCGGTGGTAGTATTTTGACATTCATAAGAAGGCTCTTAGGGCCTAAATTGGTATAAAAACAATTTTAGTTTTTTTTTTAAGATTTTTCTCTACATTCAGTTTTTTTTAGACATTTTGTAACTAATATCTATTTACTAATCTTAATTTTGACAGTAAAAAACTGTCTGTCTGTGTGTATGGCCGGATTTCACTCAATAATTACTTCAATGAAACTTTCTATGCAAAAACGTCGATGTCAAGAAGTTGTACATGGTTATATTGATAATCGAAATTATTTGTTGATTTCATTAGGATTAAATTAAGTAAAAAATATTTTCAGAATTAGTCAAAAACGGATTGATCAATTTTTATACAATTTTGTGTGATTGATAAGCTATAAACATTATTAATATAATTATTAGAAATTTAAATAAAACCATTGATTTAAAATTTGCTGTAGGGAAGCAAGTGTCGTTTGGTAACAGATAGGTTATAAGAAACTAAATAAAATCAACACATCCCATATTCAATCAAGATAAGAAAGAGAAGTATTTATAAAAATTATTATTAACCTAAATTATTCAAATAGTTGTGAATATTCATACAAATGTGAATATTTGTTTGTTTGTATATTAAGAACTTGTAACAATTGGACCAATTTACTTAAAACAAGTTGACACACAAGTGCATTGTGTCAAGTAACAACATAATATATACCTTTTATAACCTTAAATATTTTTGGAAATTATATCAATTCCATGTGGAGTGAGTGACAGTTAGTATTTAGGTTATAAAATTGTAAATGTTTCTTGTCCAAATATATATAACTGGAATATTACTGAACTAAATTTTATGTAGTTTTCATATTTATTCACGCATGTAATAAGGTTAAGATCTAGGCTACATTTTGATATGCTTTTATAGGTGTTGGAATGATGATAGATCACTGGTAGCGAGATTGGATTGCTGGTTGATGGTCGTGGATTGGATCCACCTATGAGATTCTATAATTAATCTAGAGCTTTTTGTGAATGGAAACCATAGCATGGTGGTAGGGCATTCTCTAATAATGCCCCCGCCTGAGTAGCTATCACCCTCAAGTTTGAAAACCTTGTATTCTGGCAACATTACTCGACAGCCAGTATCTCTTTCATTATTCTGGGCCAAATTGTGACCAAAGTATTTAAAGGTTCAGCGGAATGCATTTTTTCTATATATCCTCCTTATTAATAAAAATAGCTTTAATAGTGGTTAAAGGTACTGGAATGGTAATTGTTTTGTTTTCCAGGAGGTGATTCAAATAGAGATACTGTGCAAACAGTTCTACGAGTCCCCGGATCCACTGATCAGGGAACAAGCGGAGAAGGCTGTTGTTGCATTTCAGGTAATATTTGTCTTGTATTTTCCATAGCTGTCTGGCTAGTTACTGCCCTCAAATTGCAATTCTGTCTCTAGTCTTAACATGTTAAGGCTACATTGTCACTTAACATTCAATTTTAATATTGTGTTATATAATTGATTACAAATAAATAAAATTGAAGTGTCCGTTTGTAATATGAATTAAATAGTTTGTTTTTACTGAATTCATATGAATTAAATTTTGAAATTTTTTCAAACTTTTGTTAAATATTTTGTCTGGCTGTTCAGGTTTTTGACGAGACAGTTATTGGTAAGATAGCTGAAGATGTATAGTGCAAATTAGCAAATCTTCTTTCCACATAAAAAAATTAATACTCATAAAATTGTGAACCAAATCATATTTTAACATGCAATTTTACTAGCAAATGCTTGAATTTGTTATAGATCTTTGATTTCTGTTAGTATAAATAAAAAAAAAAAAATTATAGCCTCTACATAAAATTGGGGTCCATTTTTTGCCGATGATTATTTACAAAACTATATTACACAGTGATTAATTGTAATTGAATAATAAAAGAGAATATATCACGCGAACAGAACTGCGGGAACAGCTAGTATATATATAAATGGATGTTGTGTTAACAACATTCAAGATCGATCATTAGGAAAAGCGGCATGTTGGAAGGGTTAGTTTTTATAAACACACTAGTAGTGTTCCCGCGGCTGCGCTCGCGTTCCTTTTTTTTTTTTTTTTTTTTTTTTTCAAAAAAAACAATTAGCAATAAGATAAAGTAAAAATATTTTTCATAAATTATAGCACTTGCCCGTGACACTGCATTGAATCGGATATTATTTAATTTTTGATGATTTAAATTTTTTGTAAGCAGAACTCGAATTATTTTCAAAAATTAAAAGTACCCTAAGTAACCCGGAGTAATTTAAACCTTCATGTACCAAAAAATGGGCCCTAAAAATCCATCCAGCCGTTCCGGAGATTACCCAGAACAAACAGACAGACAAAAACTTTTAAAATCGTGATATCTTCCTGCACCCAACCGTAATGTTTTCCGAATGCCTGCCCCCTTTCGAGCCTCGCATGATTAATGAAAGATCCCTTATTTCGGTACATTCGGTAAATAAGATTGTATTATTTTCTAGGAGTCTCCTGATACACTAAGCAAATGCCAGGCGCTGCTGGAAAGGGCAGATTCCAGCTATTCACAAATGCTGGCGGCTTCAACACTTGGAAAACTCATCAGCAGGTTTGTATGGTGTTTTTTTTTTAAATACTGTATAACATTGATTACTAATTTAGTAATTAGTTTCATTATGGGGTCTGTTTCACGTTTAAAGTGGAAATATCATTGGAAACATTATCGTTTCAAACTTTCTCCAGGTCTACCACAAGCCTGTCGACACAACAGCGTTTGGATATAAGGAATTATGTACTCAACTATCTCGCGACCAGACCGAAGTTGGCGCATTTCGTTGTTCAGGTAACAGGATTTTTTTTTATGCTGTACAGGCTCTCTGCTTTGCCCACGATCTCACCTAATGTAAAGTGACGATGTGATCCAGGATAGTAAACACACTAAGCCACAAGGTGTTGGATATCAAGCGATGCTGCCGGAACACTCCAATTGGTATTTGGCGACAAGTTTTCAAACTTGAAGGTGGTAGCAATCCAGGTGGGCTCTACCACCATGCTTGAATGGTTTTCTCGCGATGTTTTACCATCACGGAATGCTCAGGCTGCTTTTAGACTTGGATAGCTCGATTCGAACCCCCGAAATCCAGCCGCACTACCAACTGCACCACCATCGTCGTCGCTTCAATTTCAATCAAAACCAAATTCAATCATAAATTGTTGTTCATATATAATAAAAACCGCCGTGTTCTCTATTTGATAGATTTACTGAATAGTGATTTTCTAATAAATATATATTTATTGAATAGTGAATTTCTAATAAATATATATTTACTGAATAGTGAATTTCTAATAAATATATATTTATTGAATAGTGAATTTTTAATAAATATATATTTACTGAATAGTGATTTTCTAATAAATATATATTTACTGAATTTCTAATAAATATATATTTACTGAATTGTGAATTTCTAATAAATATATATTTACTGAATAGTGAATTTCTAATATATGTATGTATATATTTAATTCCCAGGCCCTAGTGAGCCTTTTTGCTCGCATCACAAAGATCAGCTGGTTCGATATGGTGAAGGAAGATTGCATATTCCAGAACGTTATCAACGATATCTCCACATTCCTATCGGTATGTAGAATGCTTATCTACCTCTATAAAAGAAAATCAAATTGAAGTGTCTGTCTGTAATGGGAAAATATCTTTAAAACAATTTTTAAAATTTTTGTCCTTCTGTCTCTCTGTTTGTTCCGGGTAATCCCCGAAACTGCTGGACGGATTTTAACGGGACTTTTTTTGTATATAGCTGAAGTTACTCCGGGTAACTTAGGGTTCTTTTAATTTTCAAAAATAATTAGGGGTCCATGTAAAAAAATTAAAAGTCATAAAAAATGTAATAAAATCCGATTCAATGCACGGTTTTACGGGCAAGTGCTTGAATTTATGAGAAATATTTTTACATTATCTTAGTATTAAAAAAAATTAGGATTCCGTATAAAAAAAAATAAAACGTAGTGAAGAATATATGAAACGCAGGCGATGCCACGGGCACTCAGCTAGTAATGTTATTAAATTACAAGAATATAGAACAATCATAAAGTGAAGTGAGGTGGAAAGTTAACTTTGAACCAGCTAGATTAAAGATAAGTTCCGTTTGCTCCTTTAAATATATATCCTGCTAGATATTTCCACCAGACCAATATTGATAAGCCATAAAAATTATCATTATCATTTTGAGAAATATTAAAACATATGTAAATGTTATATATATGTATATCGTTCGGTAACTGATTTAATCAAAAATATACATGTAGACGAAGCCGCTGGTGCCCGCTAGTTCTATATTATTTTAAAATATGTTTAAAACCGCATGTTTCACCTCTTTATTCAATATTTATCCAATCCATTATTTCCATTGATTTTTGTCCGTCCATTGTAGACAAGTCCCATACAAATTGTCTCGTTTTTTCTCTTTCTGTTAGAGTCAAGAGTTATGCACGACTGGAGTACAGCTCCTCTCTCAGCTTGTGATGGAAATGAACCAAGTGTCTGAAGCTGACGCGAACAGGTCCCTGGTCAAGCACAGGAAGATAGCTTCATCTTTCAGGTATAATGACCACATTATTATCCAATCCGGTGCATCGTATGTATTTCTTCGGAACACTACTTGTAAACCCGCCCCCCCAAATAAAAAAAAAAAAAAAAAACGCACTTTTTAGTTTAACAGTGATGCGCTAGTTCGAAAAAAACTCAAGTTACAGAGGTCATCAAAATATGACTTATAAGTTACAGAGGTTATTAAAATATGACTTATATGTTATAGCGTTCATCAAAATATGACTTATATGTTACAGAGATTATTAAAATATGACTTATACGTTACGGAGGTCATCAAAATATGACTTATAAGTTACAGAGGTCATCAAAATATGTCTTATAAGTTACAGAGGGTGTTAAAATATAACTTATACGTAACAGAGGTCATCAAAATATGACTTATAAGTCACAGAGGTTATTAAAATATGACTTATAATTTACAAAAGTGCATTACGTAAATTAACCGTTATCGAGGTTATAATTATTTTATAGAGTTTTTTGGCTCTAGAGAGTAGGATAAGAAATTATCTTAACTTATAGAGGTCTTGTAAGTTATCAAGGTTCTTCTGTATTACTAATTTTCATATACATTTGTTTTCTAGCCGGATGTTACCATTAGAGTTTCTCTTTCCAGGGACACGCAACTGTTTGAGATGTTCCGTCTCTCTTGCTCGCTACTGAGCACGATGAGAGGGAAGTCCGTGGAACTGAACGAGGAGAGGCACCACGCCCTCCTCACTGCACTACTGAGGCTCGCCCATAACTGTCTCACGTTCGACTTCATCGGGACGGTCAGCGACGAGTGTTCCGATGACCTCTGCACTGTTCAGGTACGTATAGTGTTGCTGCGATACATATCGATATTCAATTCAATATCGATATATCGAATCAACTCGATTATCGCATCATCTGAAATCGATATATTTCATCAGATATATCGAAATAAATTAAAAGTACGATATTTCTACTTTATTTTGATGTACAAGTGACACTTGTAATAATGTGTTATATTTCGATAATAGATCGTTTTTGACAAGGGTTGGATTTGAGTTGAGCATACGTTCTATCAAAAATATCGATATTTTTTTAAATGCTCGTCCCTAATTGTTGCTGTTGTTTTGTCTATTGGTGTATGTTGGTAGGGCAGTTTCAGGGGGCGCCAAAATAATATGATTAAAAAAATATAAAAAAAATTGAATGTAAACGTACTCTATTTACACTAATAAATAAGATCAAAATGTTTGCAATATCCAAATAACAAATTTTTACTCAATACATATGAATGTATATATGGTAAAAAAAATTGTTTGGCTGTTCTAATTTTCGGAGTGGCTAGACCTATTTTGACAGAACTTTTTATACTACCATTCCTCCATTCAACCGAAAGACGTGCACTGCTGGACATAGGTCTCTCCCAAAAATCTCCACAGCAACATGAGTGCAAGACCCACCTGCACCCAGTGAATTCCCGCGACCTTCATGAGGTCGTCGATCCACCTCGTGGGACTTACGCTATTTTCTTCCGGTGCGTGGTACCCATTCGAGAACCCGTTGGCCCCATCAGGCATCGGTTCTGCGAGCAATGTTCAACTTAAGTTTAGCAATTCTTTGGGCAATGTCGGTTACTTTGGTTTTTTTCTGCGGATCTCTTCATTCCTGATTCGATCACACAGTGAAACTCCAAGCAGAGCCCTTTTCATTCTCCTCTCATGAATTTTGAGCTTTTTTATTAGGCACATTGTAAGCGACCAAGTCTTAGTGCCGTATTTACTGGCAACACACACTGGTCGAAGACTCGTCTTGAGACACTGCGGTATTTGGAAAGAGAAGATTCTGCATAGCGTTATATTTATTAGTATTGATTGATCAGGAAGATCAATGTAAGGGTCCGTTACCAACAGATACCTACGTCATGGCGTCCAACGTTCCTGGAGTCCGCCACCCTGGACCTGTTCTTCGAGCTGTACCACGGTCTCGGTGGATCGTTGGCTAGTTTGTCGTTGGCCTGCCTGGTCCAATTGGCCTCGGTCCGTCGTTCGCTGTTCAGCAACAACGAACGTGCCAAGTTCCTGAACCGGCTGGCCGCAGGTGTTCTGAGGATATTGGATAACACTCAGGTGAATATTAAGGAGTTGTTCTATAGGAAAGTGGAATCTTTTATTTATAGGTATTTTTTTATGACATGGGGCTCAGGGCTTCTGAATGGTGACTATGAATCAATATGTAATTAATTAATTTTTTAATTTTGTTTATACCAATGCTTAAGGAATTTGTATGAGGAGGGGGGGGGGGGCATAAGTTAAGGGGAAATTACTTTGTTTATTTACGGAGAATGATCAGTTTTCTTGCTTACTATTGCAGAAAAATGTCAAAAAAATTAACTTTCGTAATAATCTTGTAATAATGTCTTTTTATCTTGACGCTGATAATAATACAGCTTACACATTCAAAAAAGAAAAACGAGGTTTGCTGTTACACGCAATATCACTTAGTAAAGTTAGTACATTTTACAAAATAGTATTATGTGACGTAATATAAAAAAAATTATTTAAAAAAAGCAGTTTCCAATCATAGGCATTTCGTATTAGCATGTTAAATAAAATCGTACGTCGATAACTGTTATAAATAGTAGATATTGGCTACATAATCACCATACAGACACCCTATAATGTTTCTTCATATGATGTTCCAGGGTCTGTCGGATCCGACGAATTACCACGAGTTCTGCCGACTACTAGCTCGGCTGAAGTCCAACTATCAGCTCGGGGAGCTGGTGATGGTCGACAACTACATGAGGCTGATCGAGCTGATAGCAAAGTTCACGGTGCAGAGCCTTCAGGTAATTATAACCAAGTCCCTCCGAATCCTGATAACCGTTAGCGGAACAAGGACTTTCCAATAAAAAAGTTATGGTATAGTGGTAGGGTGTTTTCTTAACGCCCACTCCCACTTTGAATAGAGTCACTGACACTTCTGAAAAGAGTCATTTCCAATTTTGAATAAAGTCGCTTATCGTGTCTGATTAATCATCAAATCATCAAAAATTATATTTATTTCGTTTAGGCAATGAATGATAAAGCGCTTATGAACGTTAATATACTATTAGAGTTACTCTCACCTCTGCATATATAGTCTTTTCTTAAAATAGACACTCCCAATTCTAAATAGAGTCACTGCCACTTTTAAATTTACCCTATCTATATATATAGTCATTTACCATCAGGTAACTTTGTGGGGAGTGGAGGGGGCATGTAATTATAAAACTTCAAAATGAAAATAAAAAATAATCTTTATTCAATTTAGGCTCTAAGAAGGCGCTTATGAACATCTAAAACACTATCACCGGTTCGGAAAACAACACAATCGAGAAGAGCGCAGGCAAGAAACTCGATCTGGTTCTTTTTTTTATAAATATAATATATATCATTTTTTTAAATATAAAAAAAAACTATGTACATAGTCTTAACCAATGTTAGCGGGTGCGGGTGCGCACAGAGATGTGAGTTAATTCCAGACATCACTATCGTTCACGTAATGATCCACTCTGTAATAACCTGTTGAGATTAAGACTTGCTCGACATAATACTTGGATACATATACAATGAAGACATAATACAATTCCAGATGTGGCAGTTCGCACCAAATTCAGTGCACTATCTGCTCTCCCTGTGGCAGCGCATGGTCGCTTCGGTTCCGTATATAAAAGCCACGGAACCGCATCTCCTGGAGACGTACGCTCCTGACGTCACAGCAGCATACATCGGCTCGAGACTGGATTCAGTGTCTTGCGTTGTCAGGTAATATGTTTATAGTCACTTGCTCCTCCGCGGCTCGAAGGACCGTTTAGTGTTCCTCGAATCAAGCCATAGATCGCCCCGAGACTCGATCTAGTGTCTTGTTAGGTTCTTTGTTTCCGCGGGCCGGATTCCGCGAAATCGACGCGGGTTCGATCCCCTCACCTATGTCTCTAAAATCGGGCTGCGCTTTCAGTAAAGGAAAACATAGCATTCCTAATGATGCCTGCCTGCGTAGCTACCACCTTCTAGTTTGAAAGCCTGTCGCTAAATACCATAAGGTGTGTTCCGGCAGCATCGTTTGAGAACCATTACCTCTAGACATAGTGTGTGTACCATCCTAGACCACATTGTCACTTAACATCAGGTGAGATTGTGTTCAAAGCACTTAGCCTTTTCCGTGTAAAAACAAGAAGCCCTAAACGATCACTCTAAAAGACCATTCCGGTCAGTACGATCACAAAAGAAGCAATAAAATCACCGATGGTTGTAATGATTTCCTCATCAGGGATGGTTTGGAAGATCCCCTCGACGACGTGGGCATGGTCCAGCAGCAGCTGGAACAGCTCTCAGTGATAGGCAGGTGCGAGTACGCGAAGACATGCCAGCTGTTGGTAGCGCATTTCGACAGGGCGGCGGCGGCCTACAGCGTCGAGTCCCAGCCCCAGCAGATCCAAGTCCTGCAAGGTGAGTCATCAGCCGCATTATTAGTTCAAAAAACATCCTTGACTTCCCCCTTCCCTGTGTCAGTATATAAACCAAGGCTCTTCCTACTTTATAATCACGCAACCAGTAAATAAGAAAACGTTGCTTTTTGTAATAAATGTATACACCATTCAAACCCTTCCCCCCCCCCCCCCCCCCCCCTTTTATCAGCAATAGCAAATAAAGCTCTTCTTCCCCCCTCTCATGGTAACGTAAGTTATTGTAATAGTTTTTAAAAGGAAAAACGAAAAGTAAATAATTTGATATTGCCTACCCTCTCCATTCTCCCATGTCATTTGCGTAAAGCTCTACAATCTCCCAACACTCACACCCCCCACTTTTTTAACGATTACAGCTCTATTGTTGTTTGTTTTATGTCGATACGGAGGCCGTATTACGTTAGTTGGATTTTGGCAATTTTGAAACAAAATCCAATCGCCCTTGATAGTGTTTAATATTAAGAAAAGCTCCATTAATTTTACCTTAGCGTTAGCAAAATTTAACAAGTGAATATCGCTTACGTAATCGCCGCCCGTTCCTCTGTCCCCCATATAAAAAAATTGTTATTCAATTTAGACCTTAAGAAGGCGCTCATAAACGTCAAAACATTATCACCGGCTTGGAACAATAACACAGTCGAGAGAAGCCGCAGGCAAGAAGCTGGTTCCTTTAAACTCTAAATAAACTTAAAAACTAATGGACTAATCCGAATGGATGGAATTTTGGAGACCATTTGGAATCCAGGGAGTGACGTAGGATAGTTTTTATTGTGAAAATCCTACGGGAACGGGAATTGCGCGGGTAAAAAAACCGCGGAAGGCAGCTAGTCGAATATGAAATAAGCATTACATCTTATTGATTCTTCTTTGTATGTTGGTTAGATGTATTTTCAATCTTGTATCAGCGTTACCGTGCTCCAGCAAAACATTGGCTCATTCTGCTCGAACTTTCCATGGAGTATTTTTGACACCTCAGAATAAATGTTACACGTTATCTTCTATAGTAAACTTAACTTGCACGCAATAACCGAACTATATCACACAAAGAGTCAAATACACCAAGTTTAATCAATTAACCCCTTGAACACCTACCCGGCGTTTACGCCAGCTTTCCATTTATTTCCTATTGTCTTTCTATTGTTTCATTTTTATGGGTACTCGACACATTAAAGAAAACACCCACTACGTGACAGACTGAGATCCAGACATAAATAAATACTCTATGAACGACTAGTACTACTAGGGGGCGCGGTCTGGTTTATCGATATCGATAACTCTGTGACATAATGTCTTTGGTACATACAGGGCAGCTGACGTGGCTGGTGTACATCATAGGCGCGGCGATAGGCGGCCGGGCCTCCGTCAACACATGCGACGATAACGACGCCATGGACGGCGAGCTGGTCTGCAGGGTGCTCCAGCTGATGACCCTCACTGACTCCAGGCTGGCCAGGGTGAGTTTTCGACTTTACCTTTAACTCCCCTCTCATTCTCACCCCCTCGACTCAAAACTCGTCCCCATTCCCTCTCCCCTCCCCATGCCCCTCCCGCTCCCCTTCCCTTCCATCTCCAACTCCACTCCCCTCCCTCCCCCTATCCCAAGGTAGAGTACCATGTATATGTAATTAAAATGGAATATCTTTTATAACTCCGAATAGCTCCAACCAATAATATTATATCGCTGGATTGAGTACTCATCTTTACTTATGATTCTGTGGCGGCACACAAGTAGGCACACAAGTACACACACACACACACATTATAAGTAATTGGTTTTGTAACAGCATATATATATAGATAAATCATAACTATCTATAAAACAACAGACTTTCAATTAATCCGTGACAGTAATTAGGCAGAATAGACAAAATTCTTTCTAAAATGTATGTTAAAACTATTTAACCAGTTTAGATGAAATTTGACAGACCGATGAACAGAATATCTTTTATAGCTCTACCAAGCTCCAAATTCATCTTATACGTATTGAAAGTGAATTGGATTGAGAACATCTGTTATTGATAATGTAACGTATAGCCTTTTATGCAGAAGAGCCACCTGATGGTAAATGGTAACCGTCCTTTAATATGTGTAGTACCTATTACTGTAAGCTGTTTTGGGGTGTGGTTTTAGTAGAGGTCTTCCCTTTTTTGTAGAGGTCCATGTCACTTTAAGGAACACCGTTGGTAGTGAGGTCAGATGCCGCTTCGTTTTACGTATGTTCAAATCTGTAACGAGCCTAAGCTTTCGGTGAAGGAAAACATCGTGAGGAAACCAATAGAACGGTGGTAGGGGATGCCCGCAGGGGTAGCCACCACCCTCAAGTTGGAAAACCTGTCGTCAAATACCAATAGGTGTGTTTCGGCAGCATCGCTTGTGAACCAGTATCTAGGTTTAGTGTGTTTACCATCCTGGGCCATATCGTCACTTAACATCGGGTGAAATTGTGGTCAAAGCATTCAGCATATACCATTTAAATATAAAAAAAATATATCAATGTATTTGCGATTTAAGGCCACTATCGCATGCATAAGTTGTGGCCGTAACAAATATTGACTATTAATTTAAGAAAATTGTGAATAAAATAAAACAGTATATTACAAAGTGTCCACAAAGCAATAATTATAAAAAAAAATGATCCAAAATAATAATAGAAAGAACAACAATAATATGCATCGAAATGTAAAAATATCAAATGTCATAAAAGATAATGTATGTCAAGAAATAAATAATTTTTACTTCAATGGAATAAACAAATTGTGGAATTTATAGCAAAGGATTTAATAAACTCCCGTATCTCCTAAGAACTTCTAATAATAATAATTTATCGCGTTTCTCAATAGACATTTTAGATTATTTGCTAAAGACTGAAATAATTCAAAAATTTATACTAAGAAACTTATTAATTAGTTAAAAAAAATTAGACAAAAAAAAAAATTGATGTGTGCAATTCCTACGTGGTAGAAGTGAAACATTTACAAAAAATGTCTTACCCACCCTGAGTTTGAACCTCCGACCTTTCAGTCGTACTGCCTATGAGACACGTGGATTACTCCACCGGGCTAATCACGCTCTCAAAAATTTGATTGATCAAATCATACCTCCATCAGAAACGTACTGTCGCTTTTTCGTTTCATCCACTTTCAAACCACAACGATGTTAAAGAAGTTTCACTTCAAAACTAAAAAAAAAAAAAAAAAAAAATATTATTTAGTTCAAAAGCTAATTATTAATTTAATACGTAAATAATCATGTACGTTTATACAGGGTGGTTGTGAGAAACTAGAGCTGGCTATGATGTCGTTCTTCGAGCAGTTCCGTAAGATCTACCTAGGCGAGCAGGTGCAGAAGAACAGCAAGGTCTACCGGAGGCTCACCGAAGTCTTAGGCCTGAACAACGAGAGCCAACTCCTCAGCGTTTCTCGTGATGAAAATGTGAGTGTACTGCAGATTGACTTATATATATGAATCTCTAAAGAATAAGTTTCAAGAATATGATATCTTAACTTTGCCCTCCCAATACATCTTCGATAATTTAATGCATATTCGTAAAAATTTAGACAAGCTAGATCTAGTGAATGATCGTCATAATTTTAATATTAGAAGTAAATACAAGTTGTCCGTCCCACGCTTTAGGTTAAGGGGTTATATCCACTTGCGAGGCAGAAAAAAAACGCGTTTTTTTTTGTGAATTTTTTGCAAAGAGGCATTTTATTTTATACATTAATGAAAAAAATGTACTTAAACAGAATTTAATGTACTTTAACAATCAGCGGTTTATTTAAAAAAATATTGGATCCCCTAGCTCCTGTAGATGATCTGCGGAGAGACCTCCAAAAAAAAGTGCTTGGCGGTGAACAAGATATCTCTGGTCCAAATTATCTGAAAACCAAAAACCAAAAATATTTAGTTTTGTAATAAATAAATACAGGTAATGATCGAAGGTCTAGTCAAAATTTTGATTTTTGACAAAATGGCGGCCGTTCAAAAAAAAAATTAAGTTTTTCATGAAAATTTTTCACTTCAAAGTGGCTTAAAAAATCGAAATTATTGTCCAAAACCTTATTCCTTCGATCATTACCTGAAAAATATATCTGAGTAAGTCGTGTGAAAATTTCAAACCGATCGGTTTAGCGGTTTCGGAGAAATTTTGTTCACCGACTCTGAAAACACGGTTTTGAGATAAACGCGTTTCAAGTTTCGGGAACGATTTACACTAAATTAAAAAATTTTTTTTTTCAACTTACATCGTGTCATCTATTCCAGCACCATAAGAGGAACCCTCTGCTTCAGACGTGGCATCCATTTCCTCAACACAAGCTTTTTTTAAAAGTTTATCTGTGACTACTGACACACATTCGTGGATATTTTTAACGATCATATCATATGAAGTTTGGAGCAAAAAAGCTGGCATGTCCATTAGCCCACAAAATTGAGTAGCACCTTTCAAACCTAATCCAAGGGTTCTCATCACAAATATAAATCGTCGATTTATTTCATACGAGTGTTTGACAAAGTTACAAGAGTTTATACTACGAGGACTACATTTATCACATAAGATAACAACTTTAAAACCAAGTCCACGTTCTGATGCTGTTTCAAATTTTACTGGCTCACGGCAAGTTTTATACAATACATACTCACTAATAGCCGTAAACACAGTTATAAAATTTAAGATTCTATATTCAACTGACGTATCGCGAGTTACACATATTTCCTCTTGCGCTTTAAATTTTTTTGCTGAGGCGCTGAAACTGCTCTCATCATATTCCACGGTTTTCGGATTAAAAACGTTCTTCCGTTTCTTTCTTCGAGACAAAATTTCAATGAAAGTTCTACGAGTTTCTCTGCTAATTTTACGAGGCATTTTTTACTTTAATTAATTTAAAACTATACACACTGAGAAATACATAAACTGAGCACAAACACAACTTGTCCACGTGGAAGATCACTTCTAACTGATGAGTTCACATATTTTTAACCTAAAATTCCTCAACATAGGTTTCAGGTATAAACTAGATCTTTTGTATTATTATATTAGGGTCCCAAACGCAATATAAGTCGAGAACAAAAGGATAAAAGCTACCAGAAACAGCTGCTACTCCGGCTCGTTCTTCGCCTACTTTCGATCGCTCGGAGACGTTCTTACTAACGGATACGCTCATATCTCCGAAACTAATTGTCGGATCGATTTGAAATTTTCAGAGAATATTTTTGAATATATGTACATTCAAAAAATGAAAAGAAAAAAAAAAAGATTTTTTGAAAATCACAAGTGGATATAACCCCTTAAGTAAGTCTAATAAAAGCTTTATAGGTAATAGTATTCGGTTTTACAATAAGATCCCAAGTAACATTACCGATTTACCTGACAATAAGTTCAAGTATTATGTCAAGCAAGTTTTAATCTCGAAAGGTTATTACAGGGTGGATCATTACGTGAACGATAGTGATGTCTGGAATTAACCCATATCTCTAACATTAGCTAAGACTATCATTTGTATAGTTTTTTATATGAAAAAAAAATGATAAATATTATATTTATTTAAAAAAAAAAAATAACCAGATCAAGTGTCTTGCCTGCGCTCTTCTCGACTGGATTGTTTTCCGAACCGGTGGGAGTGTTTTTGACGTTCATAAGCGCTTTCTTAGAGCCTAAATTGGACAAAGGTTTTTATTTTGATACGAAATAAAAATAAAGAGTACTCTTTCTCTCTCTATGTCTCTCTGTATATTTGCCTTTCTTTTTAATGCATTAATTTAGTATGATAATTTGGTTGAGGTTTCACGTGACATAATTTTCATTAATGTGCTGAAGTGAAGTTTATTACAAAGTTTGAATTCTGAGATGTCTCAAAAAAAAAAAAAAACACAAAAAAATCTCTTTGTTAGAGGTTGGATAAATATGTGTTCTTAACATCGCACTTGGTTACACAGTTTAGATACCTGCGTCTTTACCTTAAAAAGGAATAAAAGGCAACATGTCGTCTCTATGGCTGTCTGTTTATTTCTCCATACATAACTTAAGAACTGATTTACATGTTTGATTTTTGAAATTTAATATTATAGCCTCTGGCTAACATATAATATATTTTATAACGCTATATATATATATATGAATAAAATCAGAACCGTTATATTTGACTGGTTTTACCCAAAAAAGGAGAAAATTATTTATTTATTAGACACCCAACAGCGTACTTACATAATATGCATATTTAAGTAACACATAAGGCCATGATATGCCAATGAAAACTTGTTTCGCCTCACCGTGAACTCGATGAAACGAAACGGAAAAAAAAAAAAAAAAAACGACATTAGAAAGAGACAAACACACATGTATAGGATTGAACGTGTGCGAGAATGAGATACAATACGTTATAGAATGTTTGTTATAATCACGTTGGCGCTTTTTACGCGTTTACTATGTCAATGGAATTAATTAATTTAGTATTATCTTAATCTTATACTAATATTATAAAGAGGAAAGATTTGTATTTTTGTATGTTACGAAAAAACTTAAAATCCATCTTGTCCTTTAAACTGGACCGATTTGGATCAAATTTGGTATGGAGATAGTTTGAAATCCAGGGAGTGACATAGGATAGTTTTTATTCCTAAAATCCCACGGGAACTACGCATGTAAAACCGCGAAGAGCAGCTAGTAATAAATAAATTAAATATATATTTTATTTCAATGAAAAAAATTCTAGCATAACTAACCTCAAGTACTGGGGCCAGTCGGAGCAGATCATATCGAAGACCCTCGGGCTGCTGAGTGACCTTAGCGGCGGTTACGCCTGCGTCAGGAAGCTGGTCAAGCTGGACGAGGTCCAGTTCATGCTCACACATCATACGGTCAATCATACATAATTATCCTCACATGATACAAAAGACAAACTTGTCGTAAAAGGTGACTAAGGGATAGGTAATCCCCCCCCCCCTTTATTGGGGGAGACCTATGCCCAGCAGTGGACTTCTTATGGTTGAATGGCTGGCCTAGTTGTCTCTCTATCTGTCCATCTCTCTACCTGTCCGTCTCTCTATCTGTCCGTCGCTCTTCCTGTCCATCTCTCTACCTGTCTGTCACTTTACCTGTCCGTCTCTCTACCTGTCCGTCTCTCTACCTGTCCGTCTCTATCTGTCCGTTTCTCTATCTGTTTATATATACGGTAGGTACATATAAGAAAAACTAAATTTTCATAACATTTGTCTTTTTGTCCAAACGTATTTCCGGAACGGCTGGACCAATTCTGAGCGAACTTTTTCTGACAGATAGCTGAAGCTACTCAGCGTAATTTATGCTACATTTATTTTTCTAAAAATTATTGGCGTTCCGCGTAAAAAAACCAGAACTCATGAAAATGTGAAAAAAAAAACATTATTATTTCCAAATGAATTGTGCCAGACTGGGCGCCGCTTTCAAACTTCCTCCTATTAATTCCGAATCCTGTCCATTCTTGTCACCCCCCACACCGGTCTGGCGCAACTGCCTTGTGAAATAGTGAAGCTGGAACATGTATGAAACGTTTATGGCGGTTATCGCTGTCTCGCTCTAATGTATATTTGACTCTATCGCACTCATTGAACGGCCGCCATACTTGCTTGTTATGTTGGTATCTGTGAAGTCTAGACTCTTGTTTTATACACTCTTTGCCCCACGCATCTTTACAGTATTTAATGTTTTTATGGTGGTGATGTGGTGGTGGTGGTGGTTTGGCGTCCCCAGGCGGAGAACTTCCCGTTCCTGGGCATCACCGGCGTGGGCACAGCAGAGATGCGCTGCAGGAGTATGCTGTACACGGCTCTGGGGAGACTCCTGATGGTGGACCTCGGCGAGGACGAGGAGCGGTTCCACGCCTTCATGATGCCGTTGACAGGTAACCCGTGATGATGCCCTCTTCAAATTCCCTTGTTATTATAATTAACCAGAACTCGAGATAGACTGGTCAAAGAAAAAAAAAAACAACAAAAATGTATATCACTTCACCTGTACTGATAAAGTGTCTGTTTATAATTTCAAAATGCAATTTTGTCTGTCTGTTTGCGCCGGCTAATTACCGGACGGGCTGGACCGATTTTTTCGGGTACGTTTTTTTTTTAACAAATAACTGAAGCGTAACTTAGGCTACTTTCATTTTTCGGAATTAATTAGGGGTTCCGTGTTAATTTTTTTTTATTAAAAACTACATCACGCAGTGAAGAGTATATGAATGAAATGCGAGCGCAACCGCGAGTACACTGCTAGTATTTAATAAGACCATAATAAAGTAATGATTTTTTCCTTTTCTAGCCGCTTTCGAGAGCATAATAAACCTGCTCGGGCCCCCGGAGAGTCCTATGTTCGCCTCGGCGGACGCTAAGAAGACCCTGATAGGCCTCGCGAGGGACCTAAGAGGCCTAGCGTTCGCTTTCAACACTAAGACAACATACATGATGCTCTTCGATTGGATGTAAGTGTTTCTATTTATACGAGTGACGTCACTTCCGTAACGTAACGTTACGTGACTTCCGTTACAGTATGGACGTCGATTGATTAGTTACTTATTGTCTTATCAGAAAACGGTCACACAGCTGATGATTGAATTAAAGCGATGATGGCGCAGTGGGTAGTGCGGCCGGATTCCGTGTCGATAGACGCGGATTCGAATCCACCTATCCAACTCTAAAATCAGTTTGAGCTTTCGGTGAAGGAAAACATCGTGAGGAATCCATAGCATGGAGGTAGGGGATGCCCGTCTGAGGGTAGCTACCACCCTTCAGTTTGAAACCCTTTTTTTGACGAGGAGAATGCGTTTATGCACTTCCCCTATCGACCCCAACGGAGAGTGAAGTCTCCCCCGATGGGTTTTATAGTGGGGTGTGTGGGACTCGCCCGGCGCTGAGGGTGCCGGGAATATCCACTAAACGGGATACGGGGTCAGAGACCCAACTGGGCCCCGTTTACTCATCTCCCTCTGTGGGGGTGGAGGCTGCCTGACCCACAGGCTCTCTCCCCCACCCTTCACCCACTTCTCTTGACAGCGTTTTCGCCTAGGGGAGGGGCGGTTTCAGCCTGACACACAATTTTAGAATAATAAGGCCTTTGGCTATGCCTCCCCTTTATCAATTTTATCGCATCTTTCCAATCCAAAATTTGTTTCACGAACGTCTGAAAATGTCGGTAAAAATTGAGCATTTTTTTTATTTTCAAAACTTACGGACATGGCGTTGGCGGATATATATTATTTGGTATAAAAATATTTAACATAACGCTATTATTATCCAGGGAGGAAACAGGGGAAACTACCTTTGTATGCAATAAATGCCGCTAGGAGGATATCCTCTTAATTCTTTCTGTGATCCAATAAATTCTTTTCTTCATAGTGTCGTTTTTTCGTTACAATCGAGTTTGTAAAAATAGTAAATATTTTTGTGACGTTTGCAAAATCCAGCTACCCGGTGTACCTGAAGGTGTTGCTCCGCGGTGTCGAGGTGTGGTACAACGAGCCGGCGCTGACGACGCCGGTGCTGAAGCTGACCGCCGAGCTGGCCTCGAACAGGAACCAGCGGCTGCACTTTGACGTCAGCTCGCCGAACGGGATCCTGCTGTTTCGAGAACTTTCCAACATTATATGCGCTTACGGTAACCATCACATATATACATATATATATATATATATCTATCTCTCTTACCCTCCTCTGATTTGTCCTGTGTCTTCCTTTTCATTTTATTCTACCTCCAAATCTATCGAGACTATATTTAAAACATCGATAATTAAGAATGTAATTTAAAAAAAAACTAGGCAGCCATGAAAACTGACAACAGAAGTGAAAAGTCGAAACTTTGGAAAAGCTGTTTTTTGAATTGAAAATTTCTTTAGCATCGTTGTGATTTGAAAGTTGATGAAACTTCTCATTTCCACCGCGTTAATCTTACTTTCATGCTTCTTCTGCCAAACCCAGCATTCACTACCATACCTAAGTGTAGGGACCAGGACTCCTCTATGCACAGCCAAACGCGCCTTTTCAGTCACTTTCTGGCTGCACATGAAGTTACGCAGGGCCCCATTCACTCTATTCCCTAACAAAACTCTTCGCTCAATATCATCGTCACACTTTCCATCTCTCGTAACCTTTGATCCCAAGTACACAAACTCTTTCACTTGTTCCACTCTTTCTCAATACACATACACACACACACACACACACATATACATATATATATATATATATATATATATGTGTGTGTGTGTGTATTTACATTTATTGTTAACAATATTTTCGGCAAACATCGCCTTAAGATATTATCCGCCTACATCCGGTGGGACCGTCTCTCCACGTGTCAGTTCGTATGAAATCACTATATAAGGCTCTGTAGAGCCGACACAGGCGCACTTGCATTCTATCTCTGCTAAAGTGAACGTTCCTGATATTGCGATGTAATAAAGTGGTGACGTGGGAATAATACATGGTGATACTATTTTTAACAATAAAATTAACATTACACACTGCCACTTCAATTTAATTTATTATATAGATAGATTACATATTTAAATATGTTACAGGCAGTCGAATACAAACGGTCGAGGTGAACAAGAAGCGGTTGTACGCTCTGAAGCTGAAGGGCATCTCGTTGTGTTTCTCGATATCCTGAAGGCGGCTCTCTGCGGCAACTACGCCAACTTCGGAGTCTTCAGGTTTGAACACCATATATAAGAAAGAAAGAAATTGTTTAATACACGGCACATATTTTATTAGTATACATACATACATAACATTGCAACCATCATAGAAAAAAAAACAGTTATACAATTCTCATTTCAAAAGTAATAACGATGAAGGAACGATATAATTCCCATCTAGACTAATAACAATGCAATTTGTCTGTTTGTAACGGGTAATGTCCGAAACGGCTGGACCGATTTTGACGGGACTTTTTTCTCTTTTTTTTTTGGTATATAGCTGATGTTACTCAGGGTGATTTTAATTTTCGAAAATAATTGGGGTTGCGCGTAATACAATTAAAGCTCATAAAAAGTTGAATAGAATCCGATTCAATGATCTATTATTAGTCGTGTGCCCGAGAATTATTGGCATTTTTTTTATATTTATAAGAGCTTTATATGTACCTACATAGAAAATAAGTTCTTGTTTTCTTTAAATTTATTAAAATAGTAATGATTGTATTTTTATTGATTCATTATATACTAGCTGGTGCCCGCGGCTCCGCCCGCGTTTCATATGTTCTGCGCATATGACGTTTCATTTATAGCTAATTTAATGAAAAACAAATGAATGAATAAAAGTAAGAGTATTTTGTTTTTTATTAGCGGAAAAAAATGTATATGAGCGTAAATTGAAGTGGAAAATGTACAAAAGAGTAAATCGAAAAAAAAAAAATGAGAGAGGATCGGTGGAATTTAAAAAATACCTGTCTACGAAAAATACTGCGTTGAAAGGTATTAGTCCCATCCCGATGTGTTCAGTAGAGGGTTTATAGAATTTGAAAAGCCTATAACCATCTACTATTAATTCCGCGTCGAATGGTTGTGGTTTCACGCTGATCGGTCCAGTAGTTTTCGAGTTTACCTCGGACAAAGAAAACAAACTTTGCTTATATGTATATATATATATAGACATTTCTTGATACAGGTTATACGGTGACGAAGCACTAGACAACGCTCTCAATATGTTCGTGAAACTGTTACTCAGTATACCGCAGAACGATTTGCTGGTGAGTTTGTTTGTTGTTTTTTTTTTATTAAGGTGGCAAAAGTTTGGACTTAATGTGTCGATTACCCATAAAAATGAGACAATAGGAAAACTGGCGTAAACGCCAGGTTAGTGCTCAAGGGGTTATCAACTTATGGTCTCACTAAATTTATTAATAAGTATGACAGTATGTTCAAACACTCATTCATACCGTTCTATTTCAATAAAACAAATCGATTTTTAATGCAAAATAGATATAACATTAGAATTCACTACCAGTTTGTTTGTGCAGACAACGCTACCGCAGGTTAGCTGGAAGAAAATCCCAAATCGCGTTAAGCTCGCCTATGTATATATTTTACAAGGAATAAAGTTTATATCAATCTATGTAATGAATATTGAGCAAAAACTATGCGGTCGAATTTCGCGCCAATGGACGCGGATTCAAATCCGCCTAATCAACCCTTAATAATGCCCGCAGGGGTAGCTACCACCCTCTAGTTTGAAAACCTGACGCCAAATACCATTAGGTGTGTCCGGCAGCGTCACTTAAGAATACCTTAGTGTGTTCACCATCCCGGACCAGATCGTCACTTAACATCACCTGTGATTGTGGACAAAATATTGAGCCTGTACAGTGACAAAAAAAGCCACTTTACAATACCGGCGTATCGGTGACGAAAACATGTTTTATGACGTCACTATTCCATTCCATTTTTACAGGACTATCCTAAGCTATCGCAGACCTACTACGTACTCCTGGAGAGGCTGGCCCAGGACCACATGCCTTTCCTGGCCTCGTTGCAGCCCGAGGCGACTCTATACATCCTCGGCTCCATATCTGAAGGCCTCACCGCATTAGGTAATATATTTAAATCCTCAGGAGTAACAACCGGAGAACGAACAAACAGACAGACAAGCAAAATTTTAAAAATTGCATTTTGTTTGTAGCGATAGAGTGTATACATCTGTTATATCTATTTAGTAAAATAAAAATAATTTTGACACTACAATCACACACTTCAATTTTGTTTATTAGTATAGATAAGTTAAACGAATTAATCGTTTCCAAGCTCTCTATATAGTTAATAATGCTAATTTCAAAATGAATAAAATACATAAAGGAAAATAAAATGAAACTTGAATAAGTCTTCTAAAGGAACCTTTTGAAATAATTTGTTTATTTTTCGAGGTGTTTATAGGTTGCTTAAATAAATTCCCTATATAATTTCGATTTAAAAATCGCACAGCGCCATCTCTTGGCAACAAAATGGTTTTACAATTAATTATCTTCGTTTGTCTGCTTTTAAAACGCAACTTACAATGGATGATAATCGAACGTGTAACCCTGATGGAACGTTCCACAGACACGAGCGTTTGCACCGGATGCTGCGCCACGCTGGACCACATAGTGACGTATCTCTTCAAGCAGTTAGTACAGAAGAGTTAGTATTCTATTGTATATCGTTTTAAGGGGTCATTCTCGTATTAATCTAAAAACCTTTCCCCCCTCCCCTTCTAGCAGAAAAATATGCAAAGCTCTGTCACTATTTACGTAATCAGAATTCAAATCCCTTCCGTCTGCCATGTCATAAAGATATAAACCATACAACCTCTCATCTCCACTGGCATTCTCTTACCCATGAATCCTTCTATTTTCCAAACATCCCCCGCCCTTTTCGGGTCCTCTTATATACCTTTCAATTCATCCTTTTTCAAAATAACCCCCGCCCTTCTCCTGTCCTCTAATATCCCTCAATTCTTCCTTTTTTAAAATAACCCCCGCCCTTCTCGTTTCGTCTTATATCACTCAATTCTTCCTTTATTAAAATAACCCCCGCGCTCCTCGTTTCCTCTTATATCACTCAATTCTTCCTTTTTTAGAATAACCCCCGCGCTTCTCATTTCCTCTTATATCACTCAATTCTTCCTTTTTTAAAATAACCCCCGCCCTTCTCGTTTCCTCTTATATCACTCAATTCTTCCTTTTTTAAAATAACCCCCGCCCTTCTCGTTTCCTCTTATATCACTCAATTCTTCCTTTTTTTTAAAATAACCCCCGCCCTTCTCGTTTCCTCTTATATCACTCAATTCTTCCTTTTTTAAAATAACCCCCGCCCTTCTCGTTTCCTCTTATATCACTCAATTCTTCCTTTTTTAAAATAACCCCCGCCCTTCTCGTTTCCTCTTATATCACTCAATTCTTCCTTTTACAAAATAACTCCCTCCCTCTCTTGTCCTCATACATCCCTCTATTCTTCCTTTTCCTAATAACCCTCCATCCTCGAATCCTCTTATACCCCTCAATCCTTCCTTTTTCCAGACAACCTAAATCCTTCTGCCTTCGTATATCCCTTAATATTTATTTTTGTCACACAAACCTGATTTTCATTCCATTTTGTTTAACCCCTCATTATCTATAATTCACACATATCCATATTATTCATAGTTCTGTCGAAATATTCTCCAATGAAAATTTGCTCTCTATCAGGTCCTCTGATAATATCCTCGCATATTTTGGTTTACACTATAACATATATAGTATAAAAAGTAATTTGTCCTGTTCATTCATTGCGATTTTGACGTCCATTATCCCAGAGATGTACAGTGAAACTGGTCATAAAACCCCGGACTGGTGGTTCTAACCGTGTATTTAACCTGATTGTTGTTCTTATTAACAGCAAGTAACAAGGTTCCGAACCCGAGACAGGCAGCTCCCGAGATGAGTAATATGTTCATCGAGGTGCTGCAACTGCGTCCGGAGATCATGCAGCAGTTGCTCGCTACGGTAAGCGACATCTTGTATATTATTAACTAGCCTTGTATCGTATTCCCTAATCCACACGTTTGCAAAAGAATTTACTTCTTCGTTTTTATACAGGCCTTAAACTAATTTTGTTACTAACAGAAAGCTAAGATATTTTAATACAAGGTAATCGAAGTTACCTCCTATAACATCAGCTTCAGCCTTTCCAGACATTTTGGGAAAATGTGGCGTTATCGATAATGTGAAATATCGATATAAAGATTTTCCAATTCGAATCGTCCAGGTGCTGAACGTGATAATGTTCGAGGACTGCTGCAACCAGTGGTCGATGTCTCGCCCCCTGCTCGGGCTGATTCTCCTCAACGAGGAGCAGTTCTCGTGCATCAGGGCGGAGATGATCGCGCAGCAGCCGAGGGACAAGCAGCCGCAGCTGGCGCAGTGGTTCAACGGACTGATGACCGGCATCGAGCCGAACCTGCTCACCAAGAACCGCGATAGGTGAGCCATTTTCACCAACACCCTATATTCCTCTTACCTTTACCTCCCCTCAACTCTCCTCCCCCTTACCTTCAATTTCCCTTTTCCTTCCCTCACCTTTCCCTTACCTTCAATTTTCCTTTCCCTTATTTTCCATATCCCTTTCAGTCCCCCCTACCATAGTTGAATTTTATTTGAACAAGGCAATATTTGTGTCGATTATATATCAAAAGTGGTAATAAAAGGCTGACGAATGATTTTCTCGTGGCTAATTGTTTTTCAAAATACAGATGATTGCGACTAGTTTTACTATCTTTGTTTATTATGTAACATAATTAACACCTTGAGCACTTACCCGGCGTTTACGCCAGCTTTCCATTTGATTTCCTATCGTCTTATTTTTACGGGTACTCGACGCATTAAATATACACAATTTTAGTAAAAAAAAAGGAATTAAAACTAGGTATAGCCGAGTTTGATATACAGAACAAGATATAACGGACTGATTAATTTGATATGCAATCAAATTTTAAATTATTATTACTAGGGCAAAATAATTGATTTTACCACTGCTGAAAAAGGTGTCCATATTCCCTTAGTGAAATTACAATTATATCGCATTAATGCATACAATTTTCACCCAAATTGGATTTTACCGACACATCGTTACAGTTTTTATTATAATGGATGGAATACGCTATAGGCAAAAGCGAGCTCAAGCAATAGATTCAAATGTTTGTATTACAAGGTCACATTCTAATACCATTGGCATATCTTTACCCCCACCCATTTCCCCCCCTCCCATCACTTCCCCTCATCCTCATATTTCCCTCCTCCTCCCCTCTTCCTTACCTTCCCCTTCTCCTGCCCTTACCTCACACTCTTCTACGCGGTAAAGATTGTATTTCATGCTCGATGAATTACTATCGCAATGAGAAATGAACAAAGTAAATTTAGAGGTGTTCTATGATATGAATCGTTGTGTTCCTTCGCTGAATTCTCACAAGTTATAACTTAAGCTTTTCTAAGTTAAACAATTTCAGTATTTTAAAATTTAGATTAGTTTATTCACTTTATATGGTGTTCTGAGACACACACTTTTTTTGTGGGAATTGCCTTTTACGAATCCCCTCTTGCCCAATTTCGTTGGTTAGTGATGCAAGAGGGCTGGGGGGGGGGGTTGGTATGTGGGACTCGAACGGCGTGTCGCGCCGGGAATACCCCCTAGAACCCTACCGCAGCGACACGCGATTCCCAAAGCATACTTCCATTATCTTCACTTCTCACTCACTCACTCCCCCTCCTTCACAACTACCCAGCCACTTTGGTCCCCCGCCCGTCTCTTCCTGTCAGGACATGAACTCCGGAAGAGAGGGGGCCGAGGTAAGGGTCGACTTAGGCGAACGTATCCAAACCAAATCGAACGCTTCTTAAATAAAGGCTGCGGTGATAAGTACTCATTAAAGTAGAGGAAGCGAAAGACTTGTGCCAGGACCAAATGGAATAACGTAACCTCTGCCTTACCCCATCTCTTTCCCCCCCCCCCCCCAACCCCCGGGATAAGGCCTAGTGATGGTATGTTTTTTCAGGTTCACTCAGAATTTATCGATGTGCCGAAGGGACATCCACGACCTCCTCAAAGGCTCGTCAGTCAGCACGGGCGGTTCGGTCAGCGACATGATGACGTCGTAAACAAAATGACGCGGGTAATGTTTTTATAAGGTTAAAATTAAAAATATCGATATTAATAATGGCTCTTGTGACGTCATTTTCAACGGTGTCATAAAGTTTTTTGGTTATTATACGCCTTTATTTAACCCCTTGAGCACCTACCCGGCGTTTACGCCAGCTTTACATTGTTTTCCTATTGTCTTTCTACTGTTTCATTTCTGTGGGTACTCGACCCATTAAAGTCGATAGAGATGCAACACTTTCGTCTGAGGGTAGGGATGTATCGGTAGGTGTTATCGATATGAATGTTCATTTCGATGTAGTGATCTGGTGAGTGTATATAGTGATCGGGAAATAATTTAAAGGGCTGTTTCAATATTTTTGAAATAATAGAGAGAGAAAAAAATCTACCCACTCTAGGATTATCGAGAATAATCGCAGTATTTATTGCTTTTTTTTTTCTTTTTTGAGAAAATGAAAAAAAAAAAACCATGGCGAACTTAAAAAATGAACGGTTTTCTCTAAAAAGACGAAAATGTTATAGTTCTCAGTAACTCATTTTTTTTTTTCATTTAGGAAAAAAAATGAAAAAAGAGTCCCGATCGTCCCAAAGATATAACAATTTGAAAATAAACAATTGCCTTTTTTTAATGAAAAATATTTTGGGTACGGTTTTTCATATGTTCCAAATGAATAACTTTGATAATAATAATAATAATATTTATTGATGTAAAACAAATTCTAGAAGCATATGCATATATTATATGATAGTAATTGTCCACCTTTCAGGTTTTAGATATATATATCAGCAAAGCACAGAGGTGATGATATTATAAGTTGCAACTTGCGATCTAGACGATTCGGAAGCGGACGACGCCTCGTGCGATTCCTAGTATTAGTTTTAATAAAAATAATTTGTTATTAATGTGAAACATAAAGAAAAAAGTTGCGATTATCGGTTGCGAGTGAAAACTAAATACGGTTAATCGATTATAAAAAATTTTACGGTTCGCGTTAACCAAACATAAAGCTAGATATATCTAAATAGTATATGTCGATAAAACAGTCTGAATAGAAACTATCAATAAAAAAAATACTTATATGGACAAACAAAACGGTGCTTTTTAATAGAATACAAATGAGAAAATACAGTATGGGCTGTAGAGATTGAAATCAGATCGCTAACCCCCCACCCCCTCCCCCCATGAGACATATTTCGATCCAAAATGTCGGAATATCCAAATCAGAATCTTTCGAGTGTTTTAGAGAAGGTCCTGGATGCTCTTTTGTTTTCCATAATTATTTCCATACCTACTTGAGGTGTCGCTCATTAATTATGCGAACTTTGAGGTCCACCCCTCTTGGTGATACTTTCCATAGTATCGCATCGACCTTAATAACGTTACTGGTGTCTTGTCTACATTGTAACCACTTATTGCTTATAAGCAAACAAAGTCGGACGAACGCAGAAGGAAAACGTCGAGAAACTCTTAGAAAAAAAAACTGGGCAGTCATGGGCTCTGCCAATTTATTTTTCAAAGTGAAATTAATAATACACGGCCTACAGTTTTGAGTCTAATTGATTACTCACATGATCTTATTTAGACAACCAATGGGATAATTAATAGTATTAATCGCTTAAACACGAACTTTTTATTCGGGCATTTACGGGAAAATATTTTAGTTGTGGCAACACGAAAGCGTCCACTTAAACGCCATCTTGTATTCGACAGACCGTAGCATGTTGCTGACGGGTGACGTCATAGGTGAAACTAAGTTTTTCCCCTACCGAAAATCACTCGACGCAGCTAAAAAAGTTTTCACTTTAAAAGACAATATTTGCACAAACCAATAATCGATTAATTTTCCCTCGAAATCGATTATCGCCGACATTCGGATACCGTTCCGGTTCGGAGTAGAATTTAGTAGTGTATTATAATTAATAAATAATTTAGGGTAATTTTCACGAACTGTCTGTCTGTCTGTCTGTAATTCTAGTGTAGAATGTATGCGATAGAGTAAGTGAATCGATTTCGTGTTATAGATAAGTATGTTATATGTTTATTTAGATGTTATTTGAAGTTGCGAGGGATTCCAATCGGGTCATTGTTTTGTTAATAAACGGTGAAGGTCTGAACTGTGCCGTCGATTGTCCTTGGTCCATGGTCCTTGATATCACACTTTTGACAAAGGTCTAAGTTTCACTGAAGCCAGGTCTACTCTTTCTTCTATAAGCACACTTTTCTGGTACCACATAGGACACGAGGCCAATGACAGCGTCCCCCCGCACAATTTATGAACCGGGTCAGTCTTTTGCTCTTGTAAATTTGTCTGTGCGTCCATTTACTATACGTAAATAAATCCAAACGTTATGAATAGCAAATTTGTCTCCACACCCACAGACTCTTAAATATGCCCTAAATTTGGAACGGTTAACAGTTTATTTAATAGTAATATATAACACTCTATAATAAATAGACCATTACAAAAGATTGGTGGGGTGATAAAGGTAAGGTAATATGAAGAACGTAAAAAAACGTACCTCAAGTTATGTAAGTTTTTATTAAGAGGACATGCAAACGGCGATGTATTTGAATAGTGTATTTAAGAAATCTATTGCTATCGCGTTGCGCCTCAAAGAAACTAGTTATAGAAAGGGGCACTGCAGCTCGGGATGATTTTACCGCATGTAAAATAGACGAAAAACATCACTTCATATTACCCTGTTCCCTCCTTCAAAACTAAAAAGATTTTTAAATTTATTTCAGTTATAGAATAAGAAAGACCTTGGTTATGCCTCTACGTTTTGCTTTTTTTTTAATATATTTTATCCATCAAATTTGTTTGACTGAACGTCTGAAAATGACTGGGTTTTTTTTTTTTTTCATTTTTAAAGAGATCCTAATTTCTACAATAACTAATTTATAGCGGTAGTGGGTGGGTACATATTATTTGGTATAAAAATATTTACCATAATGCTATTATCCAGGGTGGAAACAGGGGACTACGTTTGTATGGAATAAATGCCGCTCGCATATCCTCTCTTAATCGCATTTGCCATATTCAAGTTAGTACTTTATCTGTGGTCAATCGATTGTATTTCTCTGTTTAAATATATCCCCCCTTCAAAAAATTAGGTAGGCGTAGAAAATTTGAGTATAACTTACTTTTTGGATTATAACTTTCTTTTGTTTTTTTTTATTTTTCTGATTCTATATTATTAAAGTAATTATTGGAACGGGGAAATCCTTTCTTATCGTTATCATGTTGTGAAAGGCTTTGATTTTTTTTTTATTATAAATAAAAAATCTGCTTTTTTTTAAATAAATCTATTAATCAATTTAAGTACAGTCGTCGTTGAATTTACGTTCTGCTTTATTTATTGTATGTATTCGTAATTTATAACGTCGACTGTACATATGTGTACTGATTATACCAGTCGATGATCATAAGTTACCGCAGGACCAAACTTTCAATGGTAACATTTTTACTGAATTTTGGTGTTAAAATATTTAAGAAGATTTAGTTCTTTTTAAACATCTATTTTAAAAAAATCGCATGTCAATATTTTTACCTATGTACGTTACGTAATAAGGTTCCATAAAAGTCCACAGAAGTCGATGTTACGCTCTCGAAGGACCTAATTTTATAAGAAAAATGGAGACGGATAATTATATATGACAAGGATAAAATATTACCGTCAGGTGTTATTCAATGTCTTATAAAACATACGCGTACTATATACATACTCGTATACAGAATATTTAAATCTAGAACTTTCTGGTACATTTTAGCAATGATCTAGAAAGGTCCTTTTCCATTCCACTGTGGTGTAAAAAAGGACTCAAAAATGAAAAAAAAAATCCTTTATATTAAAATTTACAGTTACTTCTGATTAAGACACCAATCTGTCATCACCCATCACCATTCCTAAGTCACTTGTATCAGAATGTCTCCTTAAAAGTTTGTTGAAGATGGTAACACTACAATCTTAACTCCTCTTCCTTTTTATATATTAACATTGTGATGCGACATTTATATTTCTTTGATCCCCCTCTCTCCTCAGTTTAGACTTAATCGTCAATAACAATGAAATATGTTACATATTGTGGAATCCCAAAATCGATATCCAGATTCTACCGACTATATTATATATATTTCCTCCCTTTAAAACGTTACTAAGGGTAGATATTAAATTTGTTTATTTTATTATTTGTTCCTTTTTTTTTTTGCATAAATAAATCTTATATGATGCGTATTCGTATAAGCACATTGTAAATATAAAAATAAATAAATTGTAATTTGTACAAAGATTATTTGCGTTGTTTTATTTAATGACTGGCACTGCCCTGTGGTTTCGTTTGTTGTCTCTTCAAAACATTAAACAATTCAAATCTTTAAAGCAAATTTACGAATAGACATATATTGTTCGACTTAATTCACACTACCCTAACAACTTGTTTAATATATTATTTAACGTAATTAAATATATTCTATAATGTAACCAGAGGGTACGTCTATGATTTACAGAAAGAATTACGCGAATCCATTTAGAGGTTCTCGAGTTATGAATGAACAAACATACAGAAGTATGTCTAACACCAACTTTTGATTTCAGCGTTTTCGACTTTGTTAACGTCAGGTAAAATCAAATAGGATCTTGTCAAAAAGTCTAAGCCTCTTAAAGCAAATATCCTAGATTTTTTTAAAATATCTATACTGATATAGATTCATCCCTTTAAGCCTTACCTGATGTTAAGTGACGATGTGATCCAGGATGATAGACACACACTGACTTAAGAGTTACTGGTTCTCAAGAGATGCTAACGGAACACACCTATTGGTGTTTGCCGACAGGTTTTCAAACTTAAGGTTGGTAGTTCTCCAGGCGGACATTATTAGAAAATGCCTCACCACCACTGTTTCTTCACTGAAATCTCAGGTTTGCTAAGAGAAAGTACATGGATAGAAGTGCTGAAACGCGTATGATTTTTTTTCAATCATGAAGCGGAGATGTCGCAGCGGATAGTTCGGACGGATTCCGTTTATTTGGACGCGGGTTTGGGCCCACCTATCCAAATATAAAATTAGCCTGAGCTTTCGGTGAAAGAAAATATCATGCGGAAACCAATAGCATGGTGGTGACTGCCTGGCTAGCTACCACCCTCGAGTATGAATGAGAACTAGTACCACTAAGCTTAGTGTGTTTATTATCCTAAACCACATCGTCAGTTAACATCAGGGTGTGATTGTGTTGAAAGCATCATTGAGCATATACCGTATTTAAAAAATCTGAATAATACACGATATAAAATCTAAACATTTTATTACAAATAAAAAAAATACAATGATACTACCCTTAATAGTTTATACGTGCGCTGTTAATAATCAAAGTGTGGTGTCATACGCTCTTCGCTAAGTCGTGGGACTTCGCAATCACATCTTCTATAGTACCGACCATGTAGAATGCTGCTTCTGGTATATTGTCCAGTTCGCCAGCCAAGATCTGGAATTTTAGTCTCAAATTTAAGATCACATAATGAAATACATTTAACAAAACTATTGGTGCTTGGCGACAGGTTTTCAAGTGAGGGTTGCTATCCAAGCGGGCATTATTAGAGAAATCCTCTACCACCCACCATACTATGCTTTACTCAAAATTTACCTTCACCAAAAGTGATAAGCTAATTATAAAGTTGGATAGGTGCTTCTTCCCCGATAAATCTATGTACTAAACGTTTATACAAAAATCGCTGCGAATGTTGCGCAATATGTTATGGTCTAGTACAAAATGCGTGATGATGCGCTCAGTGGCGTAACTATACTATCTGAGGCCCGTGGCAAATTCATTGGATGGGACCCTTTAAAAAATCGTCAAGTTGTAATTTGATTTTAATAAATCACTAAGGGCCGACTTTTTGATCCGTAGTCAACTCGAGAAATGGTTAGATTTGTAACAAATGATTAAAATAATGGCCTGATGCATTTTTTGAAACATAGTTAAGCTAACCATTTGTTAAAAATTTTGTAAAAATTTAACCATTCAGCCTAGTCAGGTTAGCAAGATGGCGGATGGTTAACTCTAGTGCGAACAGCTGTTTCATTGCTTTTGTGTAACATTTGAAGTAAATAATTTGAAGTTTAATTATATAACATTAATTTATATAATATAATTTGTTAAATAATTACAACATAAATTTATTAAGTATTGTTATTTATTATCTTTTTCGTAATAATTTTGTTTTTCATAAAGAATTGAGTATTCCATTATAAATAGTATATCAAGTTCGTAAAAATATTTCTTTGGCTTGTAAAATATATTAAATTCAAGAATTAAATTATTAAATCAAATAATATTTTAGACAAGACGAAATAAAAAAAAAAGCTAATACCATTACAAAACGATCACAAGAAATGATAATGGACACAGAAGTTTGAGAGTAGCTCGACCCTTTGTTTTTTGTAATGTTTGTTTAACAACTCGAATTATGGACTCTGACACATTTTACTGGGAATGATCATACAAAAAAAAAATACCGGAATCAAAAGTAGTATTCTATTATACAGTTCATTTTACTGGCAACATAAATAACTATTGCTAAATTTAACCATAGTAGATTTTGTCATCAAAAAATGCATTGCGATTATAACCATTAGTTTGTGTATTAGTAATAGTAAAATTGACAAATGGATATAGTAACTTTGACTAAAGATAAAAAAAAATCGACCCTAAGGTGTTTAAATATTTTGTCTTGCCTAATTCTAATTTAATTTTTGTTAAATATGTTAGGACTCTTCCGAGCTCGCGGCTTCCCGGGTCGGGGTTCCATCAGACCCTAGGCCCATGGCACTTTACCTGCTCTGCTACTATTAGGTCGCTGCCCAATCCTAACGTGTTTCTTTCAAAGTTCGTTTAAAAGTGGTTACCTACAACTTATATATGTAAATATGTTACTACTAATAAAAGGAAAGATCTATAAAAAACCGTACTCACCTTTTTAAAACCCTTTATGGTGTCTTCGAGTTTCACGAGCTTACCCACGTGCCCCGTAAAACACCTCAGCCACCTGGGCAAGGTTTCGTCATATTATAGTCCTAACAGACATGCGGGCTGGTCCTCGTACGCGGTACGGCGGACGACCGAATGTATCAGACGCTTTGTGTATACAGTCAAGTACGGATGTCATTATCGAAGCCCGAACAAAATAGAAATTGCTATTGATGTAAGTAACGAATATGCAAATAGATATATGTGTCGGTAATATAAAAATCAGTAAAATTCACTTTGGGTGAAAATGTATTTTTTAATGCAATATAATTGTAATTCTGTTAAGGACTACGACACCTTTTTAAACAGTGATAAAATTAATAATTTGAGTTTAAAGTTTGACAAAACAAATTACCGCCCCTTAAATATGAATATATATTTTTTAGTAAGGGTAGATTTATTTATTTAAAAAAAAAACAATACATTTTGTTTAAAGTTTTTTTTAAAAAATATATATATAAAATATGTTTTATAAAGTTTATAAATAAAACTAGTTATCCGATTGACAGATTCATCAACGCAGACAGATAGATATCTTTCATGATATAAGAATCCACTAAGAAACGATTTTTGCAAATTTTTCTCTTTATTGGCAAAATTTATCATGTACATTTTTACAACCAAAATACCCGGCTTGCCACATACCCTCCTCCCTCAGACCGGGCACTCGTGTTATCTGTGCTATTTTTACAAGTTTCGGCAATTTTGTGGTTCTGATAATTTTAAATGATAATACAAGCGGTAAAGTAAAATCAAATTACCTGAAATGGTTGAGACAGGAACCGCTGTATCTTCCTCGCCCTGGACACCGTCAGCTTGTCCTCTTCGGATAGCTCGTCCATACCCAATATTGCTATAATGTCCTGCAGGGATTTGTAATCCTGGAAACATTTTTACACTTGCAAAAGTGTGAAACCGCCGGTCCTCGTCAGTCACTGATAAGTGACAATGAGGTTCAGGACACACGTCAGACTTAGAGACACTGGTTCTTAAGTGATGCCACCGGAACACATTTGTAGTTTTTTTTTATTATTGGACCATATTTAGTGTTTCCGGTCGTTAGCATTTTTTTTACTAATATAAATTTATTCTACACCAGTTCAGCCTTTTTATCCCAAGAGACAGACCAGATTTCCACAAAAAATAAACTAGGCAGCCATGGGGACACTGTCGATCGAAGTGATAAGTCGACACTATGGGAAAAACTGTTTTTTTTCATGTTTAAATTCCATAATGAGTTAATTTGAAATTATTAACAGAATATATGACATATACTTTATTCATAATCAAACCATACGATAGGCTGCGTAATTATAAATTTTATTATTTACCTCTGAGCACACCTTATACTTGACAAACTGTAGCATATTATTGTTTGACGTCATAGCATTGATAACGTGAATCTATACGTTTTTTCCCTACCGAGAATCGCTCAACGCCGCTAAAGAAGTTTTCATTCCAAAAAGAATTAATTAAAAAGGATACACTTTCTGTTGCCATCTACAGGCGAGAGACTGTCAAATTCGAGGGTGGTAGCTACATAGATGATGACAGGAAAATAACATACCACCATGCTGTGGTATTCGGTCACGATATCCTTCATAGAAAGCTCAAGCTCATTGTGGGTAGGTTCGATCCTACGTCGTCTATCGACGCAGTATCTTGACACAATGGCACTAAAGAGACGCAATATTACTTAAGCATCAATGGCTGGTTAGGCTTAAAGTCCTGTATTTATTTTTGATGATACGTGGGGGAGGACTGCATAGTAATTACGATAGCAGTTTATGCTTATTAGTTTTTAATTTTAATTCATAATTATACCAAGGTGCCGTGTTGTTCCGGCTAAGAATAGTACCACCTCGTATCTTCCCATGGGTATCGTAAAAGCGGACTAAAGGATAACCCGGGTATGGGCAGCACCATCCTCTGAGTACCACAAACACCTGACTACGGATGCCAACCCGTCTGCCAAGTGTGCCGATAATGGCAATCCCCTCCATATTGAAAGAGGCCTATGACAATCAGTTGATATTTTATGGTTGAATGAATGAAAAAAAACAATGTTTCCGTAATCATGGGGGTAAGGGCTTTGCTTACTATAGCTAGCAAGAGAGGAGGAGAGATAAAAAATGACCAACATTTTGCCCTAAATTAATATTTGAAGAACTCCTAGTTTCAGGTACCTTCTCCTCATCCCACCATCGGGGTAAAACTACGTTTTAGGCGATAATGGCACAGTTGGAAGTGCGGTTGGATTCCGCATCGTTGGACGTACGTTCAAACCTTCCTATCGAACTCTATAATAATCTAGAGCTTACGGTGTAGGAAAAAATCGTGAAGAAACCACAGCACGGTGGTAGGGCATTTTCAACACTCCCAAATTTCAAAACCTGGCCTCAAACATCACTTAGGTAAGTTCCATCTGCATTACTTGAGAACCAATACCTCTAGGCATATTGTGTTTACCATACTGGACCACGTTGTCAGCTAAAATCAGGTAAGATTGTTTTGCTGAAAGTTCTTGAATACCTGTAAAATCTTTTGCACTCCCCTGGCCACTCCGTAATGCTCCGGTCCTATTATATTAGGGTCCATGACCCTCGAGGTAGAGTCCAGCGGGTCGACGGCTGGGTACACACCTAGCTCAGCGATAGCCCGCGATAGGACAGTCGTTGCGTCCAGATGAGCGAACGTCGTGGCCGGTGCTGGGTCAGTCAGGTCATCGGCTGGGACGTATACTGCCTGTATGGTTTTTGTTAGGAAATAACTTAGGAAAGCAAGAAACAATATGATTTGGAGATTAAACCTCCCATGAAATCATGCCGGAACAGACCTAAATTGGTTTATGGTTTACAAATTTGGGGGAGCATTATCAAAAAATGACGTCGGAATCAAAGAACAACCCCTTAATACCTGCACGCTCGTGATGGAGCCAGCTTTAGTGGTGGTGATACGTTCCTGCATATTACCCATGTCCGTGGCCAGTGTTGGCTGGTACCCGACAGCGGATGGTATCCTCCCAAGCAAGGCCGATACCTGGAAAAGTATTTACCTTACAACGAATACTAAAAAAAAAAAAGTAAAGGTATAAACAACTATACTAAAAGGCAGTCTTCTGTTTGATCTAAAAATATACCTTATGATGTACCAAATGCATACTCGAAAGATGAGATAATGAAGTGAAAGTAAACAATTATTTTTTATTTTTTTTTTTAAACAGTATATTTATAGCAAACTAGCGGTGTGCCCGCGGATGTGCCCGAGTTGCATACACTTTTCACACCGTAATATACTTTTCAGTTTTTTTTTAATACGGAACCATAATTATTTCCAAAACTTTTTTGCTTCTAAGATTAAGCATAGATATTTCTCACAAATTCATGACTTTTAATTTTTTTACGGGGGTCCCTAATTTTTTTCGAAAAGTAAAAGTACCGTAAGTTACGCGGAGTAACTTCAGCTATCTACCAAAAAATGTTCTGTCAAAATAGGTCCTGTCGATCCGAAGATTAGCTCGAACATCGAAACAGACAAGCAGACAGATAAAAATTTTAATTATTGTGTGTTTGGTAAAGGTTTCGTATATATATTTATGTGTATTTAATTTAGAAAAATGTTATTTTGATATTACCAACAGACACTTCAATTGCATTTATTAGTATAGGTTAGTTACAAATTTAGTTACCCTGAGCTTGATACAAATCGATTCATAGATCTTTGCTTTAGCCAAAAAGTGCTCTAATAATTAGCTCTTTCCGAAGAAATGATTAATAATATATTTAATAAGTGCCTCGTGGTGTCAGCTAAGAATAGTACCACCTCATATCTGCCCGTGGGTGTCGTAAAAGCCGACTAAGGGATTAACTACGGAATGGGCAGCAGCATCCTCTGAGCATCACAATTACCCACTGCGATCTTTAACCCATCTACTAAGCGTGCCGATCATGGAATTACCCTCCCCCTTTTTTACGGGAGACCTGTGTCCAGTAGTGGACGTCTTTCGTTCGAATCAACCAAAAAATATTTACTAGATAAAACTGCCAAAGTAACAGGTAGACGTAAAGTGCCACTGTAATACTTAAAAGGTTAGGCATCCATGAATCACCTGTTTTTATTTGTATAATCTACTTAAGGGATTTAAAACGTCCCGAACGTCGTCATAAATACGCAAATCATAGAGCCCCCCTACCTTCTCGGTGTTGCGTAATACATGAATGATCCCATATTAAACATTCTGTATATTAAAATAAGCACCTACTTGTGGCCATCTTTTATTATAAATTTTAATATGGCATACCTCTGACCCGGCCTGCGTGAATCTGAAGATATTATCAATAAATAACAGTACATCCTGTCCCTCCTTGTCTCTGAAATGCTCTGCTAGTGTCAACCCTGTGAGAGCAACCCTAGCTCTGGCACCTGGCGGTTCGTTCATCTGCCCGTAAACCAAGGAGACCTGGACCAACGGAACAAGCAGACATATTCATAACTAGCTGTGTGAACGCGACTGTGCCCGCGTTTCATACATTCTTCACTGCGTAATATAGTTTTTAATTTTTGTATACGGAACCCTAATAATGTTACAATTTTTTTTTTTTGCTACTAACATTAAGCAAACATATTTCCCACAAACTCAAAAATTTGTTAGTAAAACCACGGCATTGAATAGGATTTTATTTACAACTTCAAACGTTTTAATTTTTATACCCTAATTATTTCCGAAAAACAAAAGTACCCTAAATTACGCGACTTCAGCTATCTCCCAAAAAAAAGTCCCGTCATAATCGGTCCAGCCGTTCTGCAGATTACCCGGAACAAATAAAAAGACAGACAAAAATTATAAAATTTTTAATATACATTCATGTGGATTTAGTAAAAAAAAAATATTTTGACATTACAAACAAACGCATAAATTTTATTTATTTTGTATAAATATGTATAATAATCCCGAAACAAAGCATGGAAACGAACCTTGATAACTTAAATTATTTTCTATATAAATCACGTGCGTATATAGGATCTTTCCTTATCAACCGATTCAGTATGCGTGTACGCGCCCATGCCTGCGAAACCGCCGTTTCCGCCCTCGAGGACAGGCGGCGACCCAAGACGTGTCTCGTTTCCCAACTGGAGACCTCTTGACGTCGTCGCCAGCGCGATACAGGACACTGCCTATTCATTGAGCATTACACGCACAACACTGCATACACACTCCTGCACATAACACGCAGGTACATAGGTCCTGTAAGGAACCTTTTTTTATGTCAAATAAAAAAATGTAGGGTTTAGATCGGATACAATTCGCGTTAAGTCAGGTAACAGTCAAGCCGAGGTTCGTACCATTTTGGTAACCCTTGTGCTAGTTACCTTTTTGCGGCTGAGTGCCTTCAGCACTCGCCCCCAAAGTCACGGTAAAGCTGTAAAGGCCCTTCCGGTCAACAGCATTATCTAGGTTCGAAAAAAAAATATTTACCATTTCCCCCGGTCTTTCAAGTAATCCAGGTTCCACTGTATTAGCGATTAAAGTTAAATAAATGTAGTTTTCTCAGACGTACAAACCTTGGAAGTTTTATAGTCGTCTGTAATAACGCCTCCGACTTTCATTTCATGGTAGAGATCGTTCCCCTCGCGCGTCCTCTCCCCTACGCCGGCAAAAACCTAAAGGACATTCAGACCACAAAGTTTTTTAATCAAAACACAGGTAAGTAGCATACGAGGATAGGGGGATGTTACTACCTCCTAAGAATGATAGTGCAGTGATTAGATAAATAGATGAGAGTGGAAACATACCAGTTAAAACATGTACCGATATTAATTAGTCCGTTGAAAAGTTACATTTAGGGTTGCGTTCTTCAGAGGACGCGATTTAATTTTTCTAGATGTGTAAGGAGGGTTAGTATAAGCTTAAGTTCAAGTTTGTGGGGTCACCCCTTGTCTCCCGGCCGCCATCTTAGAAAAAGGACTGCAAAAGTTTTTCGCGCTGTATCTCGTAAACTAGCAAACATACAGAAAAATTAAAACATTAATTGTATCAAATCGTATACAACTTTATTCCTATTACCTATTTATCATAAAATGAAAAACAAAAAAAATTCACAAACTTGAACCTAAGCTTATACTAACCCCCCATACACATCTAGTAAAATAAAATTGCGTTCTCTGAAAAACGCACGCTAGGCCTAAAAATGGTAACATTTCAATGTGCACAGCCTGCGGTTAACAACATCTATACCACTATAAATAAAAAAAAACTGATGCATGGAATGGTTCCTTATTTAGAAATATAGTAAATCAAACTACGCGATCACCATTTTGAGCAAATGGCAGTTGAATAGAACACATTCCTTTAATAATGTGTGCGTTATTATGTGATCTAGCGTTTGATACAAAAATCTCGTTTCATTTTTACGTTTTTGAGGGTTGCTGCCGTTTTGCTTCTCAATGTCCAAATACCTATAATAAGGTACAACAGTCCCGTAATTATATAAAGTGGATAGAATTAAAATAATCTAAAATTGAAGAAGAATTAAATGGGAATCTTTTCGAGAAGAGAACCTGTTTCTCGATCTTGCTATTTATTCTTTGTTTATTATTGCTGACATGGGGAGGGTGAATGGTGATAACGCAACATTGAAAGAAATTATGAAAATGAATAAGTATATATTTTTTACGTAATCATTACTCAGACATAAGCAAAGGCCTCCCGTATGCTTATGAAAGGTTTTAATGCATTTACTATTTAGAGATATGATGAAGCGGTTTAGGTATGAAGCAATGATAGCGCAGTTGGTAGTGAGGTTGGATTCCGTGTCAACGTATCGAACTCTAAAAATCAGTTTGAGCTTTCGGTGAACGAAAACATCGTGAGGTAACCAATAGCATGGTGGTAGAGAGAGTCCGTCTGGATAGCTACCACCCTCAAGTTTGAAAACCTGTCGCCAAATACAAATAAGTGTGTTCCAGCATCATCACTCTAGAACCAGTACAGGCTTAATGTGTTTACCAACCTGGTGACAATGTGTCACTTAACATTACGTGAGATTGTGGTCAATGTGCTGAGCCTATACGTTATTAAAAAAAAAAACACTCATTTACCAAACAAGAATCTGGTCCAAGCGCTATACTTAAACAGTATTTCAAAAATCTTAAAGAAGGGATCGTCCATTGATCACGTGAAATTCTATGTCCGAATAACTAACTAGAGGTGGTTCGGAAAAATCACGTAACATTATAAAAAGGGAGAAGTGAGAAATCACGTCTATTTATTATTTTATTGGACACGCGATATGTAAATTGAAAAGGGGAGCGTGATCCTGATTCGTGTTGCCAGGAAACGATTTACAAAATTTTCTTTCCTTCATGAATATCATCTCAATACCATCATTTTGAAACGAGTTACCGGGCGCGAGACCTGGGTATACATCTCGATAATAAATTCAACTTTAGTGATCACGTCAATATTATAATTGGAAAAGATTATAAAATTCTTGGCTTCGTGCTTAGAACTGGGAGAGATTTTAAGCAACTACCTATTCTAATACTTCTTTATAATGCTTTGGTTCGTTCTCTATTAGAATATGGTTCAATAGTTTGGAATCCACAATATAACAAATACATTAACCTTATTGAAAGTGTACAAAATCGATTTATTAGGCATTTAACGCTTAAATGTAAATTGTTAAATAAACCTTTGCCACATTTGCCTTCACTTATTAATTGTAGAATAGTGAGAGATCAAATTTATTTATTTAAACTTCTTAGAAATTTTATTGGTTCTCCATTTCTTGTCAGTGAAATTAATTTTAGGGTTCCTCGACCAAATGCCAGAAATCACTTACTTTTTTAAAATCCCTGTTGCACGAATAAGGTATGTGAGGAACCCATATTTATTAAGTTCGTGCGATATATATAATAAGATTTTTAATAAAATGTATATATTTGCAAGCCCCATCAGTTCCTTTAAAAAAATGCTAAAAATTGTTTTAAATTTTTTACCAAAATATTATAGGTCGTAATAATAGATATATTAGTATTGTTATATTTACTTTCAATAATTATAATTTTAGTGGAAACTTGACTGGTTTATGTAATATTGTTATGCAATTCCATATGTGTATTTTATTAACCGTGTGTTTCCCAAATAAATACATAAATTAAGAAATGGGCTATAGGCTATTCCTACCTATCTATACTTAAAAATATCAATCTGAAATTTTTATGATACTTTGTACCGTAACCTACCCAAAAAAACCCACATGATCTTCAAAATCAAATATACTTTATCCAATTTAGGCCCTGATAAGGCGCTTATGAACGTCAAAATACTACCACCGGTTCGGAAAACAATCAAGTCATCGAGAAGAACCGGCAAGAAACTCGACATGGTTCTTTTTGTCTGATGACTTTACAACTAATAGTTACAAAGTGAATTAGTACATGAACACAGAAGGGTGTCACTTCCAGGCATCAACATCGTTCACATAATAAAAAATAAAATTTGCATATTAAAGCTTTTTTGAGATATGCTGCCTGAACTTAATATCCGGTAAATCGATAACGTGCTATAGGATTTTATTGTAAAACCTAACACTACCATTACCTAGAAAACTCTTCTTAGTTTGAAACATAAAACCGTTAATTTATGTTTATTCCTTGCATTCCTTCGGTAGGGGTTGATAAAGGCCGCTGGAGGAAGCGGAGCAGCTTCCTTTAGTAGGGCAGGAGACAAACGGCCTGGCTTCTACGTCCATGCTGTTCTCGCCTCCTTCAGCTAGTCGGGAATCTCTACTTCCCTCTTCTCTTGACTTCTTGTCGCAAGACAAGAAGAGGGGGAAACTGATACCAAGCTTTCCCTCCCTGAACGGAAAACAAAAGTAGTGGCCCGATTTTTAGTAAGGCGGCGGAAGGTACCGTGGGTTTTAGCGGGTATTCCCGGTGCATAACATCGGCCGTGTCCCACATACCCCTCTGGGATCTCTAATCCGAGAGAGTACTCTCAGATTAGAGATGGTAGGGAGAATCCGTGAATGCATTTCGAACGACAAAAAAGAGGTGAGGGGTTGACCTAAACACCAAACCTGAACACGTACCACCAGAGAAGACGGGGATCATAAATTTGCAAAAAAAGAAGAACACCACGTGATTAATGGACAAACCCTAATAAAAAACTTACAGAGAATCCACCGTGAGCTTTCGCCACATTGTTTATCAGTTCCATGATGAGCACAGTCTTACCCACGCCTGCACCACCGAATAGACCAATCTTACCACCTGATTCAAACCAAGAAGATCATTATAACGTTAACATATTTTTTTTATACTAACACTACCATCTGGTGGTGGCTAACAACAGTACCACCCAATATCGTTCCCGTGGGTGTCGTAAAAGGCGACTAAGGGGTAAACCAGAGGGTGGACAGCAGTAAACACCCACTTCGATCGCCAGCCCGCTTCCCAAGCGTTGCGATTATCCCATTACCACCATTCTTAAAATTATTATCTGTCTGTTTCTTCCGGCTAAACTCAAGAACGGCTGGATCGATTTTAACGGGCCTTTTTTTGGTAGTTTTTTTGTCTTTCGAAAATAATTAGGGATCAGTGTAAGAAAAAAAGAATACAAATCATGAAATTATGAATAAAATCCAATTTAGTAGTGGATGAGAAATACAGTAAAACTTTTGTCAGAAAAGGAGTTGGTCTTTAATATAACACTAGATTAACCTTTGACATAAGGCGCCAGAAGGTCTACCACCTTGATGCCAGTTACGAGAATCTCTTGCTCGACAGACATTTCAACAAACGGTGGTGCGTCAGCGTGAATCGGTGCAAACTTGTCAGTCTCTATCGGTCCACGTTCATCTATACAACAACAATAAAGAGCATGTATACAAAACACATGTGTCAGAAGTAAAACTTCTTTGGCAATTTTAGTAAAAGATAGATATCATAGCTAGAGAAATAAATAAAAAAATACGTCTGCCCACTTTTTAAAATATAATCATGCGTAAGCTTCTTCAAAAAAACTAATATAGGACAAAGAGGAGAAAATAATTTAATATTAGCTTATTATGTTTATTTCTCTCTCACTGTGTACTTTAATCTTTTCTTTAAGAGGATGCGCGGAACTTGATCATCATTACTTAAAGAACAAGAAGTGAAACGTTCTTATGAGACGGTGTGAATTGGATTTTATGAAACGAAAATATGTAACGAATTTCAGTTTCATAATTAACCAATAGATGTCACCAAATAATATACCTAATAGGTGCAACATGTTTGTTTTTTGGTACAAAATAAACAAACTAGATGTCACTAAAACGAGGTTTTATTTCTACCGCGTGTAAACTCCCACTCAATTTTTATTTTTAATATTTAATATATTATATTTCAGTTTACGAATTCCAATCAATTGTGAAACAAAAGTTAGTTTAATAAAATCATTATAAGATACACGGAATATCACTTTCTTAACTGTTTTCCATTATCAGATATACTCCTTATCTTCACTTAAATCTGAGCTAATTCGCAACAAGATTTTTTTAATTAAAACTATAGTAACCAAATATTGATTGTTTCAAAACACCTATTGTAATCTAACGCACACTCTTAAAAAGACTTAATTGTAGAGGCAACTCAGTCTTACTATCTGTCTACTTTTTTTAAATTTGATACATAGGTATTTAAGGTATCAGGTCATCTTCTAGTATCTAGTCGTAGGGATTATGACCTCCTCAACTCCAAAATCATAGACATCGAATTGATAAATGCCTTAAATAAAAATAATTGACGAAAGCCTTAAATAAATTACTAATTACCTGCTTAAAAGTCTAAAAAATGAATTCAAATAATATGTAAGTATTCTAAGTATTATAGAAATATGCGTCCATCCATTGAAACGAAAGACGTTCACTGCTGGACATAGGCTGGCTGCCACCTACCTACAGCGGACTCCAGCAACCTTCACCAAGTTGCCGGTCCATCTTGTTGAGGGCCTACCCATGTTGCTTCTTCCGGTACGCGGCTGCGCTGCCGTTCGATAACCCGTTGCTCCTTAATCCAGGTGCAGACCTTGCTTTTTATGCAAATATCACAAACCTATTGGCTCCCCGATGACGTTAATTATTCGCCCGAGCGTATGCTCCCCGACTGGTATAGTGATCGGGGCGCCCGTGTCGACGATCTCCTGACCCCGGACCAAACCCTCAGTGCCGTCCATCGCTATAGTCCGGCAAGTGTTCTCGCCCAAATGCTGAGCCACTTCCAGTATCAATCTCGGACCTTAATACAAAAAAAATTTGGATCACTTCTTGATGACTAACATGGTTGCTCTCGTTTTCCTGCAATCTGTGACTGTGTTATCGTCATCTTCGGTTATATAGCCAATTATGGTGCAGTGAGTAGTGGGACCTTATTCCGCGTCAATGGATGCGGGTTCGAGCCCACGTACAACTTTAAAATCAGCCTGAGCTTTCGGTGAAGGAAAACATCGTGAGGAAACCATAGCATAGTGGTAGGGCATTTTCTAATAATGCCCGCCTGGGTAGCTAACACCCTCTAGTTTGAAAATACCAATAGGTGTGATCCGGCAGCTTCACTTGGGAACCAGTACCTCCAGGCTTAGTATGTTAACCATGCTAAACCACATATCGTTATTTCATAACATCAGGTGAGATTTGAGGTGTATGGTATGAGGTGAGAGCACACAGCTAGTAAATAAAAAATACATACTACGGCCGGGGACTTCGAGAGCGTTCAGGATCGGTGGAAGGTGACCATCGAACTGGACATCAACGACTGCACCGATTACTGAAATCAAAAAGGGACAAAAAAAATTTTTTTCAATGGTAGATATTTATACTTAATACTAGCTGTGATGCGGACAAGAGCGGCGAGGAGAATGCTGCGTCCAGTGCTCACCTCAAGGCTACCCTTGAGAACGAGGCTTGGTTTGTACAAAACCTATTTGAGGTCACGATTCACCTATGCCGCCCCTGCATGGTTCAGCCGCTTATCGGATTCGAACAAGAAAAACGGCTTAGAGCCCAACAGAGCATCACGCTTCGCATGATCGCGGGGGCACCGCGATACGTTAGCAACCACGTAATTGCGCGTGACTTACGTGTAGAGAGCCTGGATGCGTTCATAAGCAGCCTTGCAACCAACATGTTCCGCAGAGCGGACACGTCGGCGCACGTTCACCTCCAGAACATCGCGCCGTTGCACGCTAGACCTCCCGACAGAGGGAGAGGAAGAGGTGATCACTTGTCGTTAATACATAGGCCTCAGGCGCGCGATCTCATACGCCGGTCCTCGCCTAGCTGAGTAGGTAGTTGAAGGAGGACCGTGTCTATGACCCGTATAGATCGGGTGCATCTCCCTGACCCCTCAGAGTCCGATCGATAGCAGGATTAGCTCCCAGAACTCAGAAGATAACTCCACGAGGGACGCACCTGTGTGCCTCACCCAGTTGACTTGTCCGTAGGCGCGGACAAAGGAGAGGCCACCGTCGAAGGGAATAGCCCTGATGCGGTTTTCCCGGTTTTCCCGTGTCCCGTATTAGTTCGTAGTTTAGTCATTAATCATCGCTTCAAAAACATTAAGGGTTCAAATGCGAGATATTTGAATTGACTGACCAGCGATAATTCTCCCTTGGGCTCCAGCCGTCGCCGATTTAAGTGGGGCTCCGCCATCACCAGGAGCTACGGAACTCCCACTCTTTCCCTCACTACCATCTTCACACGTAGAATACTGTAAATATAATAATAAAAGAAGACATGCCTAACTAATTTTCCAACTTGTTGTGTGACTGTTTGTTTACGAACTCCGAGCTAAAGGCAAAGGCTATTTGTATAGTTTACTTACAGTGAATTAGAAATAATGCAATAATGGTGCAGTTAGCAGTGCGGAAAGATTCCGTGACAATAGACGGGTTCGAGCCTACCCATTACACTCTAAATCAGCTTGATCTTTTATTGAAGGAAAACATCGTGAGGAAGCCATAGCATAGTGGTAGGCATGACCGTCTAGGTAGCTACCACTCTTAAGTTTGAAAACCTGTCCCCAAATACCAATAGGTGTGATCCGGCATCATGACTTGAGAACCAGTGTTTCTAAGCTGGACCACATGCTCACTTAATATCAAGTGAGAATGTGGTCTAAACACTGAGCCTATACAGTATTTGAAAAAAAGAACAAACAAAAAAAAAAATATTGCACTAGGTACCAAAAATCTTCAAAACATGGTCAAGGTTTTTCTATAGCGTAGAGGCGTATATCTGTCATCATTATCGGAAAGGTGTCCACTGCTGGCAATGAGCTCTTCCCAAAAATCTTCACAACGACTGGTCTTGTGCCAACCGAATCCACAGGATTTCAAGATTGTAAAAATACTATAACCACTTGTAATTAGCAAATAGTATTCCACGTTCGTATTAACCAAAATGATTTTTTTTAACCTAGCTAATGCTGTTGACCGGAATGGCCTTTACAGCTTCACCGAACTTTGAGGGCGAGTGCTGAAGGCACTCAGCCGCATAAGGTAGCTAGCTCAAGGGTTCGAACCTCGGCTTGGCCGCTACCTGAGTATGAAAACTCCCGCGGAATTTTTATCCTAGCTAATTTTTTACCTTTATTTACATTAAAAAAATGATTCCTTGCAGGACCTATGTACCTGCGTGTTATGTGCAAGAGTGTGTTTGCAGTGTTGTGCGTGTAATGCTTGATGCATAGGCAGTGTTACTGTATCGCGCTGGCGGCGACGTCAAGAGCCTCCCCAGTTGGGGAACGAAGCACGTCTTGGACCGCCGCCTGAGGGGGACCCGAAGAGTATGCGGGAGCAAAATTAGCCGCTCGTCCCCGGCGGCGGGAAAGGCGGTTTCGCGGGCGTGGGCGCTGACACGCAAATGTACGAGGAACCAAAACGATGTAGAAGAATGACTTGATTAAACTTGCCTGAGCTATCCCGAAGCCAAAGTTCATAAAGCCTCCTAACTTCACCGGTATACGATCACGCAACTCAAATCCTGGATAAGTGCTGATTATCTTCCCAACCGTCGGTCTCTTCAATGGAGCCATCTTAAACTTCTTGCCTGTAGTCGTCTCCTCTATCTCTTTATACATCTGAAGTCTGGGAATTATACAAATATTTTTGAATTTCTAGACAATTTTGCAAAATTACTAGACTGCATCTGTACTGATAAATTAAACTGAAGTGTCTGTTTGTAATAAGAAAACAACATTTTTTTTACTAAATCCTAAATCAATACGATACCTGTAGCAAAAATACAATTTTACATTTTTTTGTCTGTTGTTTCCGGACAATCTCCGGGACGGCAAGACCGATTTTGACGCGACTGGCTTTTCGCAGACTTTTCTGGCATATAGCTGAAGCTACACCGCGTAACTTAAGCTACTTTTTTTTTTGATAATTAGGGTTCCGCGTAAAAAAAATCTCATAAAATTGTGATTAAGTTAGCTACCCAGATATAAACACCGTATTACGGTTGAATTGCATTATTTTCCTTGATTAAAAGCTTTTAAAAATGATGATGTATGTTCAATAAACTACGTCTATCGATTTGATTTCCGGACCCGCTACCTCTGAGCTATTATCGTTTGAGCAAATTTAAGGATTGGCTAACCAGGTAGGCTTTAGTTAAAACAATCCCCCTTTCCCAAGAAATGTACTTACCTCTTGGACACTGTAATGTTTGCAACAGGGAATAACTGATCACTTTTCATGGACATCTTGAAAATCCTTTTCAGCTGAGGCTCAAAGTTGACCACATTCAACTGCTTCTTGTTTAACTCTTTAGAAGCTTGGTAGAGAGCTTCTGAGCTTGCAGCATTAATGAATAACGAACGGTCATCACAAACAGGTATCCATCGTGAAGAATATTGGAAGACAATTCTAGGCCAATCTGCAAAAAATATCCGGATAATTGAAAAGATTCCGATAGTGTGTGCCGATAATCACTCTTTAATTAGGTTTCGCATTAAAAAAAAAACAATAGAAATTAAGAAAAAAAGCGATTCAATGCTGACTTTTACTGGCAAGTGCTTGAATTTATGAGAAATATTTTTGCATTCTTTCAGTACAAAATTTTTTTTGGGAATTAATTACGGTTCCGTGTATAAACATTAAAACTCATGATGTTGAGAAAACAATAGGATTCATTAGACAGCACCATGAAAATGTTATTTACCAATGATTATTCAACCCCTTGAGCACTAACCTGGCGTTTACGCCAGCTTTCCATTGTTTTCCTATTGTCTCATTTTTATGGGTAATCGACATATTAAAAACTTTATTACGCAATGAAGAATATATGAAACGCGGACGGAGCCGCGGGCACATAGCTAGTAAAAAATAAACTCACCGAATCTTTTCCTCCAATACTCAGATGGTATTTTAATAAATTTCAACATATTTTTAATATCAATGTAACAATTATTTTTTAGGTAAACGATTTCGCTTCGAATTGTCAGATGTTTGTTTTTTTCTTTCTAATGTCAAATAGTTTTGTTCATTTTTTTTAAACCCTTTTCATTTAGGTTCTAGTGGTTGGTTAGAGTTTTAATGAAGGCGATAATCATTTATGAAAATTAGTAGGATAATCTGTTTCTAGTTTTCTTTAATATTATAATATTCTAAATATTTAAAACTATTAAACAAATGTACGAAACACTAGCTGTGTGCCCGCAGCTGCGCCCGCGTTTCATATATTCTTCACTGAATTTTAATTTTTTTATACGGAACCCTAACTTTTTAAAGTACTAAGACAAAGAAAAAGCATTTCTCATAAATTGAGGCACTTGCCCGTAAAACTGTGCTTTGAATCGGGTTTATTCAAATGTTTATGAGATTTATGTGCTGTTCGATCCACGCAGCACATTCCTGCACATTACAAACAGGTGCAATACCAATTCCATGCAAATTTTTGCTAGTGTAATACCCAGGTCTGTATCACGTTTTTTTTACAAGGTATAGGCTCAGTCTTTTGACCACAATCTCACATGGTGTTAAGTGACGATGTGGTCCAGGATGGTAAACGCACTAAGCCTAGAGGTACTGGTTCTCTAGTAACATTGCCGGAACACAACTATTGGTATTGGCGAGAGGTTTTCTAACTTGAGGGTGGTAGCTACCCACGCGGGCATACCCTAGCACCAAGCTATGGTTTTCTCACGATGTTAACCTTCACCGGAAGCTCATGCTGATTTTAGAGTCGGTTAGGTGGTTTTGAACCCGCGCCCATTCAAAAAAACTCAAAATCAAATAAATCTTTATTCAATTTAGGCCCTAAGAAAGCGCTTATGAAGCGCTACCACCGGTTCGGAAAACAACCCAGTCGAGAAGAGCGCGTGCAAGAAACTCGATCTGGTTCTTTTTTTGTAAATATAATATATATCATTTTTTTTCATATAAAAAAACTATATAAATCATAGTCTTAACTAATGTTAGCGAAAGCGCGCGGAATCCGACAGCACTAATAAGTCATCATCGCTTCCAAATCACTCTGGCATCGCTGGCCGACCGAGCGACATAAGCGCTCGCCTTAAAATTTCGCTATTAATAACTTTCAATCAAAAGCTTTAGTCAGTTCGAAAGTAAATAACTTAAAAAGCCATGGAGACTCCCGACAAAAATTAAAACTCGAAACTTTGACATAAAATTTTACATGTATCGGCGCTCAGAGCAAAAGTTATGTACACTGTCATATAGTGTATTCGTAATCAAAACATACGATACATTGTGTTAGTATAAATTTTATTATTTAATTATTTATATAATTAGCTATTTATTTTTGATCAGATTTCAATATTTGATTTCGATGTTTTTATTTATGTTGTTTATACGATAAAATATAATACAATATAATATAAAGTGGACCGACGATCTGGTGAAGGTCGCTGGAGTCCAGTGGATGCGCAAGACCGGTCGTCGTGGAGATCTTTGGGGGATACCTGTGTCCAGCAGTGAACGTCTTTCGGTTGATTGAATGGATGGATGGATAATACAATAAAAAAATAAAAAAATATCACCATCCATATTTAGGTCAGGTAAGTTGCATGATAGAAACTCAGACGAGGTGGACCGGAGAGTAGCGATTACATAGAAAAAGTATTGGGGTCATAAAGACATTTTTCAAATAACAACTGCCCTTCCCCACCAAGGAAATAGTTATGGACACAACTGTACTACCGTGCTTAACTTATGGTTCCCAAACATGGATTTTTGTTACAAAGACTCGATATAAAATCCACACCCTAAGACGTGGAAAGAAGCACCGTGGTATTAAAACTTAAAAGACAAGGTGAGAAATACGGATATCCACAAGTAAACCAAAGGTGCATTTTAACTTTCTCGCAACGAAGAAAATGGGCATGGGTAGATCACGTGGCCTGATACAAAAACAGCAGATGGACTCATAGACCGGTAGCACGCTAGATAAGCAGATGAAATAGCAAAAGTTGCAGGCCGAGATTGGCTAAAGACCCCCAAAGGCAAAACAAAATGGCATACCTTGAAGGAGGCTTTTACCCCAAAGGGAATCTATACACAAATAATATTTAAATAATTATAATATTTAATTTATCTGTTTTTTTTTTTTGCATAGAATAAATAAAACTTATTATTATTATAAGTCGCGTGAAATGTATAGTATAGTGAGTGGTTTTAACAGTATGTAAGTAGGTATAAATATGTATTTGTAAGGTCGCGCCACGTACCGTCATCGCGGGCTACTATTATAATGCCACTATACAACGATTATCTATTCTAAGGTTCTTTGTGGAGCCAACTTTAACATTCCGACTTTTAAAATCGTAACAGACGCGCGGATCGGACTGAACGAAATAATCAGTCGTCTTGTGGACACAGTTAGGTATAGACGTCATTTAAATTTAAAAAAAAAATAGAGATCGCTTTTTATAATATAAATAACGGAAATATGTTGTGGTTCAATGTTATTTAGTCAGAAAATGTTCGGTTACATGATCTGTTTGTTTCGAGTAATCTCCTGAAAGGCTGGGACGATTTTGACGGGACTACTTTTGGTAGATAGCTGAAGTTACTCCGCGTAACATAGAGTATTTTTGTTTTTTGAAAATAATACTGGTTCCGTATTAAAAAAAATGTAAATAAAATCCGATGCAATGTATACTTTTACTAACAGGTATTTGAATCTGTTAGAATACATCTTTGATTTATGTTAGATGCAGAAATCAAATTGGAAAATAATTACAGTCCCGTAAAAAATAATTAATAACTATATTTCGTAGTGTAAAATATAAGAAACGCGGGCGCAGCCGCGGGCACACAGCTAGTTAAAGATAAACAGAGTATAGACCATTTCATTGGGACGCACACGCAACGGCACAGCAATAGACTCTGCGGAAATAGGTTTCTGAAATACCTATTAATCAAATTTGTTGCTAATTGCGTTTCCTCTTCAGTGCCGACGTATAATATAGGTAAACACGTGATTCATTAGGAGTTAATAAAATGTTTTTTCTTCGTTAAAGAAATCGCGAGTGTCAGCTAGTTACGGAATGTAAAAAAAAACTAGGCAGACATAGACACTGCCGACAGAAAACTCAACATTTTGGAAAATGATTTCTTTCTATTGTTTAAATTTTTAGTATGAATAATTAAAATTATTTAATTTGTAAGGTGATATAAATTATTAACATAACTTAACATTTAACATTTGTCTGGGTTTTTGCATCTATCGGCGCTCCGTGGAATAATTATTCACATTTTTTAGATACTTTATTCATAATCAAAACAAACGAGAGGCTGCGTAATTATACATTTTATTATTTATCTCTGAGCGCCAGCACTTAAACGCCATCTTAAATTAGACACACTGTAGCATGTTGACGGCTGATGTCATAACATTGGTAATGCAAATCGATAAGTTTTTCTCTAGCGAGAATCACTCAAAGCCATTAAACAAGGTTTAACTTCAAAAAATTACAATTTTCTAAAGTCGTCAACGCTAAAAAGACTCAAAAAAAACACCGCGTGTACACTTAATGACACTTCATTAAAGATTCAAGACAAGTCATTACGACCCGCAGTGGTGTAAGGATTCCAATAACCCGAACGGTAAAACTAATGGGCGGGGCGTAACGCGCTCGACCAATCGCTTGCAACCGAGTCGATTTATTACAAACTTATATTTGCAGTCGGTTAAAGGAGTCTTTCAAATATCAATGGCGGACGGGGGGTCTATTCTTTGCTTATTTTTGATGACATGGGCTCGTAGTCCGTAGCCCGTAGTCCAAGGCCCTGTCAAAATATCAGCTCTGCAGTGCTTCAGATTGTAGACCTGCAGCCTCATGCTGAGACAAGGACCTTTTCGACCCCATGCAGTACGTTTTTTTTAATATGATGTGTTGGATGTATGTCGAATAATTTTTTTCTTTCTTTCTTTCTTAGTATCTGAATAATGATCAAATAAGCAATACTTACTTGGTAACCTTCGTTTTTTTCCCTCAAATTTTGCCAATGCTATCTATCACAATTAGTAATCACGTGAATGATTGCTTATTATTGATAATAAGGGGGAGGGATCAAAAAAAATTATCAAAATCTTGTTAGGTTAGACTAGTTTGTAGGGGCGACGCGGTGCTTGCGAAAGCCATCCCGTATCGCCCCCATCCCAAATGCGGCGGACGGCCCCGGCGGGTTTTAGTGGGTATTTCCGGACGCTTCACGTCCGGGCGAGTCCCACACTGGCACGGAGTCGTTTCTCCATGCCCCCTTACCTATTGCATTGGGGGACTTCGGTCTCACTATTCCAATAGGTAAGGGTAGTGCGTAAATGCATTTCCCCCGTCAAAAAAAAAAGGTTAGACTAGTTTGTTTTTTATTTAGATTACTTACAGAGCTTGATATCGTAGGGATTGTCTATAAATCACATGACGAGGGGATACAGAAAAAAACATCACGGCACAACACTGTGAAGGAAGAGGGGTGTCATAACCGAAAAAGAACGCGTAATTTGCCATTGCTCGAATGCGTTTGCATTTCGCACGATTTCTTAAATGTACCAAATTTTATTTAGGTATATCTGCATTTAAAGATAATATTTTGAACTTTTTTATGATAGTTTGTGATTTTAAAAATATACATGGTTTTGGGTAGAGGGTTTTAAAATCTCACGACTTATCACCCTAGGCACGGAGGGGTGAAGATCACATATTTACAAAAAAAAAAAAAACACGTTATTAATGGACGACCCCTGATGTTATTATAATATGGGTGCCACCAGATGAGTTAGATACTATTATTCTAGATGGACTTAACTTAACTTTAACTTTATACGTCAAGTTTAGTCATCTTTTTGCCATAAAAAATACCGAACAAAATTCATCATCAGGCGTCCACTGCTGGGCATGGGAATCCTAAAAATACCCTAAAACTATCATCTTCATCAAAGATGTGAACAACAACCGGTCGTATGGCACGGCACCCACATCCAGCGGATTCTCCCGACTTTAACCAGGTCATCGGGCCTGCCCACGCTGCATCTTCCAGTACGTGGTAGCCATTCAAGAACCTGTTGGCCCATAGAGCATCTGTTCTGTGATATACCAACAAAATATTCATGCAAGATTAAATTACCATCAGCACGTTTTTGGCTAAACCTTTGAATACAAAAATAAAACTAGGCAGCCATAGAGACTACCAACAGAAGTAAAATCTCGAAACTTATATCAATTATGTTCAATTACGTACAGCTTATTCATAATCAAAACATACGATAGGCTACTAACGATAAACTTAAACGATATACTTGACATACTATAGCATGTTGATTACTGACGTCATAGCATTGGTAAGGCAAATCTATAAGTTTTTCCACTGCCAAAAATCACTTGTCTAAAATAGGAAATATCATATGCGAGCGAAGCAGCGGCCACGGGCTATTATCACTACCGACTGACTGATTCAACCAAAAAAGTCCACTACTGGACATGGTAGGTCTCCTCCAAAAAATGGGAAATTGCTATAATAGCCACGCTTGGTAGGCTGGCTGGCGACCGCAGTAGGTTTTTGTGGTACTCAGAGGATGTTGCTGCCCATCCCCTGATTTATCCCTTAGCCGCCTTTCACTACATACACGGACAGATATGGGGTGGTACTATTCTTAGCCGGCACCAACATCACTAATTTTATTGTGTTAATATTTCTCGAACCGCATTATTAACTTTGTCGATATGAAACGTTTAATTAACGCTTCGACCAATCAGAAGGCGAGTATAATGTTACATAAAGTGCCACCATACACCGCCGTAACTTCACCGCCTTCAGTTTACCCGCGGCCCTTGTATTTGTTTGCTTTACGAGTGTCATCGGTTAATATTTGCGTACATGTGATTGGGATTTTTTATCTATTGACATTTATACGTTCATTTTGCATTAATGGCTGCGTGATTAATTGATTTATTTATTAAATATAGATATATATATATAAATCATAACACTTGACACAGTTAATCTAATATCCAATTAACAACAAATATACATCTTACTTATGCATTATTATTGCAATATTGTTATTAAAATGTGGATAGAAATGAGGAAAGGAATACAATGTTAACATTTATAATAATAACAATATATTAATAAATAATCACTAAACACCATATTCAAAAGTAAGCATTAGTAATAAATAAACTAATGGGTTATAAGCAGCGCCCGCTAAAGCAGTTACGGCGCCCCGGACAAAAAGACAAAATGCCGCCGCTTATATATATTTTTTAAGTAACAGTAGATATTTTTTATTAATAAAAAAAAACAATACATTTTGTCCAAAGTTCTTTTAAGGTTGTTTAATATTTAAATCATGGTTTATAAAGTTTATAAATTTCATTTTATTAATCGTCCTGATTTACTAATTCATCAACGCAGATCCTAAACTGCTGAAACTACAAACTTGAAATTGTTGTAATAGGTATATATTTCTATATCTTTCATGATGCAAGAATCCACTGCCAGTATGGCACCGTTTCTATTATAAACTATTTAAAAAAGTATTATTGTCAGGTTCTGGTTGAACGATGTCAAACAATTCATAATAATATATTTCATAAACAATAACATTCAGTTTGATTGCATGGTGCCGAACCCCGTATGGAGTGAAAATACCTGATGGAAAGAAAAATCAAGGCAATATGATGGATACCGGAGCGAACATAAAAATATTTACAAACAACGATAGATAAAATTGAATTTTATGGACGTTGTGGTTGCAACAGTTCCAATGGTATTCTATAGCAACGGGCCTAGAAAGAAGAAATGCAGAGGTTCAAGTCGCAGTCGTTATGATTTGTATTGGACCGGACGCCGCTGTTATTTACAACACGTTCAACCTTAGTAATAATGAAGCTCAGGATCTACAAATAATCAAAGCTTGTTTCGCGAATTATTTCACTTCAAAAATTAACGAAATATATGAAAAGTACGTTTTCAGTCAAATTATACAGAAAGATGGTTAGAGCGTGGACGATTTTGTGGTTAATCTCAAAAGCTAAGTTGAAAGATGTGACTGTGGAATAATCGAGAATAGTATTATTAGAGATAGAATCGTAATAGTAATCGAAATACAAAGCTGAAATAAGACCTAGTAACTCAAAATACTTCTTTTCTTTTTCTGGACATAAAATTGCAGTTATTGGAGAGGGCAAAATTAATACCCGAGTTACAAATGCCGATGTGACACCAATTTTAGAGAAGGCTACCTGAGTCAAGCTCCATCAAGTAAAAAACGTTGAAGCAATGAATATCTGCGATGAAGAACTATGTATATGATGGAATTGAGTGCTTCAAAAATTTTGTGTTTGAGATTGATTTGGTTGATGATCACAAGCTGCCAATCGGCCCAGCTCGAAAAGTGCCACACATACTGAGGAACCAAGTTAAAGAAGAACTTGAATCTATGGTGAAACTTAAAATAATAGAGCCAGTTACAGAGCCCATACACGCCGTTTCACTGACGGTATTTATCCTACAAATTTGACCCTACAACGGCAAAATTTAATATAAAAATGTATTTAGCAGATGCTCTTAGAACAGATTGTCAAAATATTAGCCAGGAAGAAATAAATGATGGAACATTGACCATTTGGGCACTATTGCCATTCTCACCAGAAATAAAACAACATCTAAAAAGATAAATGAAAAATAATACTAAAAGAATGGCCAGAAAATATAACGGAAGTGAAAGAAAATGTAAGGAAATATTGGTATTACCGAGAAATACTTAATATTTTTGACGGAATTAATTTCAAAGACAATCGTGTCGTAATACCGCACAGAATAGCTATGAAATACTTTTATTTAAATCACATAGGAGTTCAAGGTATATTAAAACTAGCTCGAGATAGTGTGTTTTGGCCAAACATGACAAAGGACTTAACTGACTTTAAGGCAAATTGTAAAACTTGTGCTAAATTTCAAAAGATAATGTTATAGAACTATTAATTCCACAAAATGTACCAGAAAGACCTTGGAGTATTGTAGCTTCAGACATATTCCATTGGAAAGGACATAACTAAATACTCATTGCTTAGGCTTATTCAAGATATTTTGACTTCTTTGAAATCTCGAGCGTCAGCAGTAAATCAGTGATGAAAGTCATGATATTTTCGTTTGCTACATTTGGAATACCAGATATTTGAAACATAGATGGAGGTAAACAGTACAGATCTGATGCAAGGAAGAAAACACTGATCCTCAACTAGCTCTTTTTTATCTTACAAATACTCCGAGGAATGAGCTTGGTTCACTGCGTCAACGCCTGAAGAGTCGAAGAACACACATCAACTTCTCCAATAAAAAATGTTAATAAAAATAAAACAGAAATACAAGAAAAACAACACAGTGATAAGGGAAAGAAATAAATTAAGAATTTCAATAAAGGTGATAAAGTTTACCTGAGACTAAATCATAGAAACTGGACCCCAGCTGAAATAATAACACCTATACATGAACCCTGACCTTATTTAGTTAAGATAGAAGATGGTGTTTATGGTAGAAACTCATGGCACATAAAGGCCGAAAAAAACTTGCTATATCACGAGCACTCTCGTAATCAAGACAGATAATGTACCTGTGAATTGTCCAGTAGCCAGATTCCTGTTATGCTACCGACAGGACCGAAACAGGACAGAAGACCGAAACGTCTTCATATATGCTGGTAACAGAAGTAAGTCAGCAAGCTGCCCAGAGTCCGGACCCTCAGCCAAGGACTACCAGATATGGCCGTTTGATAAGACCTCCAGCGTGATTTTGTAATAATTCTTACTAAAAAGGGAGTATGTCAGTATAGCACCGTTTCTATTATAAACTATTAAAAAAAAAAAATCGTTTTGAATTGTCAGGTTCGGCGATTTCAAACAATTTATAATATTTCATAATCAACAATATTTAGTTTGATTACATACACTAAGAGACGATTCTAAAAATTTTTAACGACCGAATAAATTGATATGCGAATTTTTTTCTCTTACTGTTTATCAATAAATACCAATTTACCATATAATTTTTTTACAACCAAACGGCCGCTGCGGTGCCCCCAAGTCTTGGTACCCGGGCAAATGCCCGGCTTGCCTCCTTCCTTTAGAGCGGGCGCTGGTTATACGAGTAAGTTAGATCGCGATTACCGTACCCAAGTGAAAAACTCCGTCATAGTATAGTAAATATGAGGTCGTTTCGACTTCCTATTATACTTTTACCATAACATTATAATTAGAAATCATCGAAGGTCCGAAGGTTAAATAAAAATAGAACCAAATAGTACACAAAGAATAATTCTTTAATTCAAAAATATATACTAATAAATAAAATTGTAATGTCTGTTTGTAATGTCAAAATAACTACATTTGAATGTTATAAGGAGACCAATAACACAATTTTAAAAATTTTTGTCTGTCTACCTGTTTGTTCCGGCTAATCTCCGAAACGGTTGGAGCGATTTTGACGGGATTTTTTTAATGGATAGCTGAAGTCACTCCGCGTAACTTAGGGTACTTTTATCTTTGTGAAATAATTAGGGTTCCGCGTAAAAAAATTAAACCACGAAATTGTAAATAAATCCGATATAATGCAGTTTTACTGACAGGTATTTGAATTTTGAGAAATATGTTTGCTTAATGCTAGTAGGGAAAAAAAATTGGGTTCCGTATAAAAAAAATTAAGAACTATATTACGTAGTGAAAAATATAAGAAATGAGGGTGCAGCCGCGGGCACACGGCTACTTGTAATATATTTATAAAATTGCTTCGGCTTATTTTTCTCATACGTCAAGAAAAGTTTAGGAACCATTGTCCTAGATATTTTTCTGCAATACACTTACTGAATCCGGAAACCGACGCGTCTTAACGAATCATTATTAGGGAACCTTCACCATGTGTATGGTGGTCGGAGTCCAGACGTCCTCAATTCCCCTACCAACAATATACATATTTACTTATGATGCAACAAAACGAAATTTTTTTGTACGTAATAAAATTTTAAATAATTTCTAGTTATTATATTTGTTGTTTGAATCATGTCACAAGAAACAACACTATTTCTGTTAATTAAAATTGCCAAATATACATAAAAGTTTTCAGTGTCTCGAAGAAGATTATCGTCCTCAATCCCGTCACTAATACGTCGATATATTCGACGACAAGAGTTGTTGCAGTTTTTACCTTGGTGCGAATAAAAACCACACTTTACAAACCAGAATACCACGAAGGAGCAGTTGTGTTACTGCAGTAATAATTATAACATTCGTGTTTGGCTTCCGACACTTTTAGAAGTCTATATAATGACTTAAACTTTAGAAGTGATTGTTCTTTGTCTATTGGAAAACTGTTTTATGTGACGAGAATAAGTTGGAAACAATGGAAGCGAATCCACAGAACACAGCACTATCGCTTTACGATTTCGAATCGTCGTGTACTGCTCAGCACAGTACTGCGATTGCAGCGCTGCGTATGCTGCGGGGCTACGACCCCTTCTTATCACCTAGAGGTAAATTGAAATAAAAGGTTTTTATTTTATTTTTTTATCTTTGCTAAGATTTAAAATAATATACAGTCCGATAAGAGGTGAAGGAGCATAAAGAAGTTTAGCATAAAAAGGAAAACAGTTGTACAGTTCGAAGTCAAAAACATACTGAACTGATGTACTAGCTGTGTTCCCGTGGCTTTGTCCGCATTTCATATATATTTGTTGACAGCGTAATACACTTTTTAATGGTGCTGTCCGTTAAATCGTATTTTGTTCACAACTTCATGAGTTTTAATTTTTTGAAACGTCTTTTTTCCCCTATAGAGTTGTTGCTACTTCAGTACTCCAAAATATTTTTCATAAATTCAAACACTTGCCAGTAAGACTGACAAATGAATATTTATTTTTCATACTTTTTTTTAAATACGGATCCCTAATATTTTTCCATACATTATCTTTGTTATTATCATTAATTAAAGATATTACTTACAAGTGCCAGTAAAACGGTGCACTGAATCAGATTTTATTCACAATGTTATGAATTTAATTTTTTTATCAGAACCCTAATTACTTTCTAAAAATAAAAGTACCCTAAGTTAGGCGGAGTAACTTAAGCTATCTTTTAAAAGAAATCCCGTCAAAATCGGTCTAGTCGTTTCTAAGATTAACCGAAACAAACAGACAGACGAATATTTTTAAAATTGTGTTCTTGTTATAGGTATTGCATATACATTCATATGAATTTTGAATGAAAAAGATACTTCAATATTATTTAATTATTTATATAGGTAGAGTGAAAAAAAGAATAACGCAAATCGGTTTGGTGGTTTTCAAGATATAGCCGTAAAAGTACGGCCTTAGACAATAAATGTCATGATGTTTAAGCGGTGTGTAGTGCGAGTGCCATCACCCCTTTGAACCATGATCAAAGATCAATAAGGGGTTGCAAGCGGCACAAACTATAATTACCTAAACAGTACACGTGTTCGATTCCCGCGTGCATAATTATTTGTTGTACTCACTACACTGACTAAGCTGTTTTTTTTTTGTGTTTGTTTTATTGTAACTTTTAGCTTACCTGTTTCGCGATCATAATATTATTTGTGTAATATATTTTAATAGTTTGTTGTAATAGGCACCTAGCGCGGTCGAATTTCACGTTGACGGACGCGGGTTCGAATCTACATAAACTCTACAATCAGCCTGAGCTTACGATGAGGGAAAACGTGTGGGAACCATATCATGGTGGTATGTTATTTTGTAATAATGCTCGCCTGGGTAGCTATCACCCTCAAGATCGAAAACCTGTCTACAAATACTAATAGGTGTGTTCCGGCAGCATCACTTGAGAACCAGTATCTACGCTTAGTGTGTTTACAATCCTGGACCACATCGTCACTTAACATCAGGTGATATTGTGATCATAGATCTGAGACTATAACATGTAAAAAAAGAAACATAAGCATTAATGGCTCCATTAATCAACCATTTGTTTACTTTTGTTGTCACAGGGGGCGAGGAACGACTACATAATTTTTATAGTAATTATTTTTTTGTTTTTTTTTTTGTTCAAAATTATGCTAATGCTTACGCAATTATGAGAAGAAAATAATTTTGTTTATTACACCTGACAAGTTGGATACACAATTTTTTTGAAATTCATATGTATTTATCAAAAATTGCTATTTTAATATTACAAACAGACACTTCAATTTTATTTATTAGTGTAGATGATTCTGCCCAAAGCAAGCGCATCGGTTTGCGCCCTCCCCTCCTAGATCCGGGCCGGGTGGGCTCAAACCCGCGACCATTGAGGCGAAATCCGACCGCACTACCAACTGAGCATCATCGCATAATATTCTAAAGGCCCCTATAATTTGTATAAGGAGTGAACAGTAGGCCATTGCAAACGATCGAAAGAGGTAATCGGTGTAAATGATTAAGCCACGTGCTACTTGTCACACGGTCGTCCGCCCCTACACGGGGGTAGGTAATTATATTTGGTTTGAAAATCACTATATACGCCTTTAATTTCGACGCGTATACCTTGTCTGTACTAGTTTCGCCGTCTAGCTCTTCCTTATTACACCTATTATAATGGATACTATTAAGAGTTCCGCCATAAACTTTATTGAAAATTTTAATTTAAAAAAAAACGATATAAATAGGAAAGAAAACCGATAGACAAAGATATGACAAAAAAGTTTCTAAACTTTTTACCTTTGCCTATTTACATATAAATATTAAAACTTTGAAAACAAAACAATTATAATGTACGCACCTATACAAACATGTTTTCTTATTGCTTTTTTATCTGAACTATTGACTATTTAAAAAATGCATATTGCAGTTATTTTTTAAAGAATTGAAATATTATGCGCAAGCTTATACGAAGCCGCGGGCACGTAGCTAGTCATCATAATGATTCTCGCGCCCTATTCCCATTCCACTAGATGTCGGCGCAGTATGGTTTCTTCTGACACCACACGTCATCTCAACTTTCTCATCGAGGCACACATACTAATCATTTAGGATGTTGTTATCAATTAATGAGCATAATTGTAGTTCAATTAATAATTTTCCGTGTGGTGCCTCTAAATTAGTATCACCCCATATCACCCCATAGGTGCCGTAAAATAAAAAAAAAACCAGATGATGGGCAGCTGGATCCTCTGAGTACAAGTACAAAAACCTACTGCGATCGCCAGCCTGCCTGCCAAGCGTGGCTATTAGGGTAACCCTCCCCCCTTATTGGAAGAGACCAATGCCCAACAGTAGACGCCTTATGTATGAATAGATGGATGGCATTAACAGTTCTATGTTACAGACTTGCATATATACATAACATCACGCCTCTCTCCCATAAGAGTAGGCAGAGACCACATCCTTTCACTTTCTACGATCCTGATACACATCTTTCGCTTCTTCTACTTTCGTAAGCACCTTCATATATGCTCTTCGATTACGTGTACTTTTCACTTGGCCTTTCACCAGAACATCCTCAATCTGATCGAGATACGTTCACCTAGGACTAGCCTTACCAACTTGTCTAGTCACACTCGCGTTGTAAATTTGTTTCACCCATCCTCTCTACATGTCTAAACCAATTTAGCATAGCTTCCTCTATCTTTATCACTACATCCTCTACCACACCTCAGCGTTCCCCTTTCACACTATTCCTTTACTTTATCTATCATTCTCATGCCAGCTTAAACTCTTAGACTTCTCATCTCTACTGCATTAACTTACAGACTTAAAACTAATGAGAGTTTTCTAGGTAAATGGGTTACATTTTACAATAAAGTCCCAAAGCATATTACCGATACACAGTACAATAAGTTCAGGCACCATGTCAATTCAGGCACCATGTCGAGCAAACTTTAATTTGCAAAGGTTATTTTAGTATAGGGTGGGGCATTATGTGAACGATAGCGAAGTCTGGAAATCACACCCGTCTCTATGCATCTACTAAAATCTTTCTATAAGTTGTGTATTTAGTTCCTAAAAAACAGGAAAATAAATCGAGTTATAATTTCATGATGACTGAGTTGTTTTCCGAACCGGTAGTAGAACACAAACCAATTACCCAACTGCTTTTCGATATACCAAGCCGCGGCCGAGACCTAGTCGTGAATGACAATTACACAGGCGATAAGTATTGAACAAATGTTGGCACGGGAAGCATGTTTGAACAATTTATTGGTATCATTTAGCGGGTTCGAAGAGGGTAGAGTGCCGGAGGGTCGTGCGCCCGCGATCAAACCTCTATTAATAATTCACGCGATTCCTTAATTATTATTAATTATATAACTTATATTGTACTTTAAAAAAAACATTAAAAAACTCCGATCGAGTTTGTTGCTTGCGCTCTTTTTGACTGTATCGTTTTCCGAACCGGTGGTAGTGTTTTAACATTCATTAACAGGCGCTTTGAGGAAGGCTCCCAGGACCCAAATTGAATAAAGACTTTTTGATTTCGATTTTTGTTGGAGTTCAGTATTGGGATACCATTCTCTGATACGAGTTTCCTTCAACTGTAACAAATTTTAAAGTGTGAAAACCTCTTTATCGGCGTTGATGAATTCTCGGTAGTGGAATAACTTAAAGATTAGCGTTAGGAATGCTATGACGTCAGCCGTCAACATGCTACAGTATATCAATTATAGGATGTCATTTAAGCGCTAGCACTCAGAGATAAATAATAAAAATGTATACTTACGCATCCTATAGTATGTTTTGATTATGAATGACCTATTGATCGGCGCAGCAGAGAAATGCTATATGTAAGGTTATGGTAATAATTTTAGTTAAAGAACATATTTAAAAGAAAACGGTGTTTCAAAAGTTTTGAGTGTTAATTTCTGTTGGCTGACTAGTTTTTTATCTGTTTACTTTTTTACAGATGTGCCTACAATCATGAACCCTCTGCTATCAGCGTTGCCGGCTCAGCCTACCTGTCTACCCGCATACTGTCATCATTTGCCTTTAAGAACTGCAGCATGTGAGGAATTTTTACATTTATCGATTTTTAATTAGTAGGTATTTAAATTATTTTAACTTCATATTCAATAGCTGTATGGGGTTCTGGGGTCAAACATTTAGTTTACCAGATAAACTCCGTGGAATTTGCATTGTATATTTTTTTTTTATAAATTTTAAATATGCCTGTGACTGTCTAAACTTATAATAAAAGGTTAACGGGGTGAAATCTGTACATTGAAAATATTTATAGAAAAAAATACTATGCAGGACTTCAGAATAAACTACATAGCACATTTCGATAGTTTTAAATATTTTAGTCTGTCTGTCTCTATATTAATTTGTTCGCTAATCACTCAAGCACTACTGAACCGAATTTAATGGAATTTGGTAATGAGATATAATGCATTCAGTAGAAAAACATAGACTACAAATTGTCGGAATTCCAAGCGGGTGAACTCGCGGGCACAGCTAGTACAATATATATAAGGAGCCTTTTTGATATCCACCAGCCTTCCTCTCATTGCCAGCAATAGCAAGCAAAATTCTTACCACGTATTTAATTCGTATTACGTGAGAGCAATAGCATAATCTAGTCCAAAAATGAAGATCTATAAATAAATATTGATAACGTAAACGCCATTCATATTCGCCCCCAGTCCCTCATGTCATCAATAATAAGCAAATCATATATCCATCCCCACTATAAATGCTTACGTAACATTCGAACGGCCCGTAATCTCAACTTAACATCTGGTGCAATTGAGGTAGCTGAAAACCCCAGTCCGACAGGCCGACCATAAGCGGCGGCGTCCGCGTAACATTTTAATCGACCGCGACGATACAATCACTCGCAGTAATAGGATCTTTCGTTATAAACCTCGATTATTTGCGTGTCAGCGCCCTCGCCTACGAAACCGCCGTTCCCGCCATCGGGGACAGGCGGCTAACTTTGCTCCCGGACACTCTCAGGGTCCTCTTCCGGTGGCGGCCCAAAACGTGCTCCGTTCCCCAACTAGGGAGGCTCTTGACGCCGCTACCAGCGCAATACAGTGACACTGACCATGCATCAAGCATTACACGTACAACACTGCATACACACTCCTGCACACAACACACAGGTACCTAATAGATCCTGTAATGAACCTTTTTTTTATTATTTAAGAAATAAGCTAAACCCTAGCTAGGTTCAAATTCCGTAGGAATTTTTATGGTACAAGTAGCTGCCAACCCGAGGTTCGAACCCTAGTGCTAGTTACCTTTTGCGGCTCAGTGGCTTCAACACTCGCCCCCAAAGTTCGGTGAAGCTGTAAAGGCCCTTCCAGTCAACAGTTCTAGGTTAGAAAAAAAAAGCTGAAAACACAAGCTCGCATTTTTTTTATATATATTATGTGTTACCTAAGTGTTTGGTGTATTCAGTGATAAGTCCACCGCAATGCGAGAGCGAGTTACGGCGTCGTGGTGAGAAACGTCCTATCCCTACGGAGCTGAAGGACGAGAAATACTTTGAGAGGCGAAGGAGGAACAACCAGGCCGCTAAGAAGTCACGCGACGCTCGCAGGATACGGGAAGACCAAGTAAAATACATTTGTCTTCTCATTAGTTATTTAGTTTCGTTTTCTCCTATACAATGATTACTTCACTAATCGTAACTATACTCTTTGCTTATGCAATATACAATATGGGAGCTCGCGAATCTATAAAGAAAAAGTATAATGACTACTCTACACAGCTCAGAATCCAGTATTGTTTGTCTGCAAAAGTATTCTATGTGATTATTGTTCATACTTTGTAAGTATTAATTCATTATTTATTCAAATCAAAAAGTACGTTAATTTATACAATACTTTATAATTAAATAATAAACAAAAAAACTATAAATAATGAATGCCGTCCAGCTCGCCGCCAGACGGGAAGGTTCCCAGAAGGCTGGCCATATTGCCACGTTGGATGGCAATGCTAATTCGCTGTGCCAGATATTGGCCGGCCCACTGGTCGCGAGACGTGTCGACTAGACAAGTTTCAAGAATTTGATATGCCCTCCCAATACATCTTCGATAACCTAATGCACATTCGTAAAAATTTAGACAAACTAGATCTAGTGAATGATCGTCATAATTTTAATATTAGAAATAAAGGCAAGTTGGCCGTCCCACGCTTTAGGCTAAGTAAGTCTAATAAAAGCTTTATAGGTAATAAAAAAAAGAAAAAATTCGGTTTTACAATAAGATCCCAAGTAACATTACCTGACAACAAGTTCAAGTATTATGTCAAGCAAATCTTAATCTCAAAAGGTTACTACAGGGTGGATCATTACGTGAACGATAGTGATATCTGGAATTAACCCACATCTCTGCGCGCACCCGCTAACATTGGTTAAGACTATGCAAAAAGTTTTTAGTATTAAAAAATGATATATATTATATTTATAAAAAAAAAGATCCAGATCGAGTTTCTTTCCTGAGCTCTTCTAGGCTGGGTTGTTTTCCGTACCGGTGGTAGTGTTTTAGACGTTCATAAGCGTCTGCTTAGGTCCTAAATTGAAAAAAAAAATGATTTTGATTTTATAATTATATCTGATCTTCCCAATAATTCAGATCATTATATAGGTAGATATCAGAGGCTTAGCCACCGCTGTATCAATTATAATGAGTCCCCGGGTTAAATGGCCTTCGACGTACATATTTACTCTAATATCTCAGTTAAATTTCTAGATGCTAAACTTAGTTAAAAGTTTAGAGACACTATCAGACTTATCAGTATTGTCTATAGAATTACTAGAAAATTTTCCAATATTAACTTATGTGGTCTAGGATGGTAAACACATTAAGCCTGAAGATACAGGTTCTCAAGTGATGCTGCCGGAACACGCCTATTGAGGTTTGGCGACAGGTTTTCAAACTTGAGGGTGGTAGCTATCCTAACGGGCATGCCCTACCACCATGGTATGGTTTCCTCGCGATGTATTCCTTCACCGAAAGAGCAAACTGATAGTTGGATAGGTGGTTTCCGACCCCACTGTCAAATGCGACATAATCGTTCTTGTATTATTTCAGATAGCATGGCGTGCGTGTTTACTAGAACAAGAAAATGCATCTCTAAGAGCACATATATCTGCGTTACGTCAGGAGACGTTAGCACTCCGTGGTCTACTTGCTGCGAAAGACGAAACCCACACGACTCCCACGTCCACCACGAAAGACTAGGCCATCTATGAGTGTTGCCTACAAGGTTCCACTAATAGAATCCTAAAAAATATTCACTGATCAACACAGTAATCTTCTTCTTGGTTAATGGCAATCTGTGTACACACGATTTGTGCCAGTGTCATGTAGATAAGATGTATTCTCAATCTTGTATCAGCGTTACCAAGCTACGGTGGCCCATCCCGCTGGAACTTTCCATGGATCTTTGTCGACACCTCTGTATATACGTTACGCCTTATTTTCTATAATAAACTTAACCTGAACACAGTAATTAAACTACACCAGACAAAACTCCACCAAATTACATGATATAGAGTCAAATAGTCGAAAGTTTAATTAATTAAAGAAAACAACTGCTACATTACAGACTGAGTGTCCCCCACCAAAATTTCCGAACACAGTAACAAGTTATTGTTGTTTACAATTTATTACGGCCGTGAATGTTAATCATTTGGCCACAATTTATTGTATATTTTTACTTCCAATAAAATTATGAAAATCTCTCTATCCGTCCTTTAATAATTTTTTTATGGTAATTAGTTTTACATCAAAAACCTCGTCGAGGGGGTATTTTAAAAAAAAACCAACAAACTCACTGTAAATAATAATAATAAAAATTATATAATAGTGATAAAAAATAATCATTACAAATTACCCATTTTATTTACAAATATACCGCGAATCTTATTCATATAGAGTTTTTCTACACCGAAATAAACAAAAACATAATATAAATTAAAAGTTATATAAAATTAAAAAACGGCAAAGTAACTGTGATCTGTAATTTAGTAAATAAAGAAAAAAAAAAAACGGAAATTAACAATTGTATCCACAGAAAATTAAGGCCATGGGAGCTAGATTAATTACAAAAACTTATTTTTTTTATCTTTTAATCAATGATAATTGTGAGTATACATATTGTTGTCAATATCTCTTTAATAGATTTATTTTTCCTAATTTTCATACATTATATCATTAAAATGGCGGCCATTTTTCTAGAGCCATCTAGAGAATTTTTGTGTTAATTAAAAATTCAAACTTTGTGACATTATTTGCAATACACTTTTCACTTGTGCATAACTATCAGGCCACATAAAATACTACCAAAATACAGCATCATATTAAATAAGAATGACAGAAATTCCGCCAAAAACTATAATAATTTTTTTGTTGTTATCTATATGTCTGTTGAGAAAACGTGTAAAATAATGTAGAGGCTACCATTATGGTATATGCCAATTAATTATTAAAATGTAAATTCATTCATAAGCCACCGTTTTGCTGATACAAGATTGAAAATAGATCTTACTCACATGACACTGGCACAAATTGTTTCTACACAGATTGCCATTAACTAAGAAGGTCGTTGACGCGCACAATCTTATTTGAAACGGATAGTATTAAGAGTATGTATTTGATCGTACAGTTTACATGAATTTAATTCACGTTTGCTATTTACTAGTTGTTAAAAAAGTAGTCATTGAAAATTTTAAGCAAAAAAAAAAGTTTCTGACATATTTTATTGTTAAAATCAAATCAATAGCTACCATTTTTTTTAAATGACCTTCAGGTAAATGATGTACTAAACTGTATATTATCATAAATAGGTATTTATATAAACTAGCTGTCATACGCGGCGTTGCTCGGTTTATATTTATGTAAAGAACTTAATTGATAAAGGAAACGAAATAATAATTTTAAAAGTACATTCTATTCCAGATTTTTTTAAGTCTTATCATACCTGTATGTAGAGTACAAAAAATAAAAATTATAAGATAATAATTAAAAATCCGATCAAATGAATTTAAATATTTTCCCGAACAAAAGGAACCGTTTGTGTCTTTATATAGATAAGTATAGATAGCTAGATATGATACACTGTTTTTTCTTCTAACTAGCTAATGCTGTTGACCGGAAGGGCCTTAACAGCTTCACCGTAATTTTGGGGGACGAGTGCTGAAGGCACTCAGTCAATAAAAGGTAACTATCACAAGGGTTACCCAAGTGGTACGGACCTCCGCTTGGCCATTACCTGAGTGTGAAAAATTCCGCAAAATCTTGAACCTAGTTAAGCCCTATGTTTTTCATTTAATAATAATTAAAAAAAAAGGTTCCTTACAGGAGCTATGTACCTGCGTGTTATGTGCAGGAGTGTGTATGCAGTGTTGTGCGTGTAATGCTCAACGCATGGGCAGTTGGGGAAGTTCATATATATACTTTTCTGAATAGATATATTGTAAGATTTCTCCACTTTGCCGTTTTTATTTTTTAATTTTATAAAACACATGTGTATTTTAATTTGGTCTTATATAGTTATATTACATAGGTATGAAAATAAAACGTGAATAAAGTCAAAATATTAATATTTCACCTCAAGACAAAATATGTATTTGTTCTACTTATATTAAGCTTCGTTTATATAAATAAAATTAAAAAAAAATGTGTTCGTCATGTCTCAATTAACAAATAAAACTAATACCTAATAATATGAATAATTATTATTTATTAATCTAATCAACCGATACCAGAATTATATTAAAAACAATTTATTTATTTTAAGATTTATAACTAATTTTATAATAATAATAATAAACAAACAAAGACCATTATCATATTGTCTGATATAAAATAATTTTCAAGTAATAGTTTAGCAATAACGCCGATTATGTTGCGTCCAGAAAGTTGATGCGTTACTGACAACTGTCAGTTTGTCATGACTAGTGATGGGAAATGAGCACTATAATTTTCTTTAATCCTATCCATCGAGAGAGAAAGAAACAGATATAGAATAAACGAGAGGGAGTGAGGGAGAAAAAATCACACAACGTCGTAAGTAAGTATCGATCCTGCAATATGAAAATGGTCTTGAACAGATCTAGAAACGCAATGTATGTATGTAGTCTTCACTAGTTAATTGGATACATTATACAGGCTGCTCCTGACAGCTGGTATATATATATATATATATATATATAATTATATGTATGAATATTTAAGTAAATCTATTTGTGCATAGATGTATAACTTCAGACATGTAAAGGATATTCTTTTGCGACTGTATGTTAGTTTGTCTGTTTGTTTATTTGTAACTCTTTCAGATGTAAACGACTGAACGGATCCTGTAGAAATTCTCGTGAAACGGTAGCACAAAGTCTCCAATGTAATATAGGGTACTAATCATCACGCTCACTCAAATAAGGGTTAAGTAAAATAGATAGAAATGATTTCGACATTGAATAACTAATTGACTTTTGTATCCGAAACTGCCACACTAGTATAAATTATATAACTCTCATCATATTACAATTGAACAATGGAATGATGTTTATTTTATTTGAGATAAAAACATAATATATAATCTACATTTATTTAATCTTACAAACAAACCCCCTTTAAATAAATATGTTATTTATTACGGCAATATCTAGAAATTTTAATAATAAGCATTAAACTATAACCACAATTTGACTGTATTTATTATGTTATACAAATGCAATATCGTCTATACAAACAAGCATTAAAAAAAAAACGAATTAAATTTTTTTTGTAAAGTACCTTCACCCTTCCAAAAATTTAGCTTCTTAATATAGTAATTCGAACCTGACAATATCAAGACCATTGATTTTTTCGCTACCAAAGACAGATTATAAATCCTAATAAAAGTTTGACGGTAGTATTATTATATGAATTTACGGGTAGATTTATTTTTTTAAAACACTTAAAAAACCGTTATTTTTTTGATAATTGGAGGGATTTTTTTATTGCGTAATTATAAAGAAAATCAGAAGTGGGATCCGACACCATGAACGATTTATTTTTTTGCTCCTACCCACTATTATTATTACAGTTATTTAATCTCTAGATATTACCATTTTTATAAATAAATTTAATTAAGCGGCGACATGTACGTGATATCGTCCCATGGATGACGGTAGAGTGGTTGCTTCATTCTCTTCTGGTCTAGGTAATGCCCGACGAGACCTATCGTTCGGCCTAGGACGAACAGAGCGTTGATCGACCCCATATTTATATAGTTGTTACCCTCCTCCCTGTTGAGGGAAGAATTTTATTTTAGTCTGAGCTCGACTATTTTTTTTACACTTTATAGGGTAAGTGTTACAAGTTTTCACTTCTGTCGGTAGTACCCATGGTCGCTTAGTTTTTTTTTTTAAATCCTCAATATTATGCCTTTGCTTATGATATTACGCCCCCTCCCATTGTTAAAGGTTTGCTGTTGTTATCAAGAGGGACTCATCCCTTCAAAAATAAGCAAAATTAGTACTTTCCTTTTTTACTTAATATTTAAACTGGTTCCTAAGGAGAAAAATAATTAGGATACCCAGAAGGTAAGAAAAATTACGTAAATTTTGTTTACTTTGTACTTAACCCCTTGAGCACTAACCTGGCGTTTACGCTAGTTTTCCATTGGTTTTTTTACTGTCTCCCTATTGCTCCATTTTTATGGGTAATCGACACATTAATGTGGTTCCTAAGGAGAAAAATAATTAAAATATCAGAAGGTGTAATATACTCACTGAGTGAAGAGTTGGCAATGCCGGAACAGGTCCACCATAGCAGCGGCGACGATCCCGTCCACGTTCAGGATCAGGTTCGGCTTCTTCCTGGTCGTGATGGCCTCCACGTCCAGAGCATACCGCGTGACGGGCCACATCGGCCACCGTGACGTCACGTACGCCTTCAGCTCCCGCACCCGCGAGTCGGGATTGTTTATCGACTTCACCCTAATCATAGTAAAGGATTGGAAGAGTTCATTAATCCCAGAATGTTTTTAGCAACTCCGTGACCCCCCTCCACTCCTCCAACCCTCTCGTGCTACGCGACGTGGTTTTACCCTACCCAAAAGCATGAGTATTTCTTTCGGTACAAGGTAACTTAGAAAAAAACAGAATATTTGGGAAACCGTGACCTAAAAACGCACCGTTTTTTAGTTCACGCACTAGTTTTCAAGGAAAATAATAAATATACGTGATATCTTATTGAACCCCCCATTCTGATGTTATGTAATTTTTCCGAACCCCTTTCTAAACTCGCGTAATTTATGGATGATCCCTTATTGTCAGTAGTAACTGAAGGTGTTTGATTCGGTTGGTTGTACCGACCTGGATCATAATGCCCCGATCCAATATAGAAATCGGATGACATACCATTGATTTCAAAAAATCGAATGAAAAACATTTAAAAAGACTCTTTTACGTTTGACAATATTAAAAAATTTCCACAGATTTTCTTTCCTCAAAAGAATAAGGACTTTTAAATAGTATTAGTCGAGATACAATAAATTTTAACATTAAAGCTTTGACTTTTGTATTTTTTTTTTAATTATAACCTCATATTTTGACAAAGAATGCTATTTTTTTTTATTATAAGCTCGATAACAATATTGATGTCTTATTTATGAACGCATAACCATATTAACGGTTCACGGCCAATACGGTTTTGACGATCCAATTTCTGCCTTTTCTATTTTACCGGAAGAAAATCGAAAAAGACTTCTTTGACCGCATTTTAATAAATTGATAGTTTTTTTTTTCGAGGGGAATGCATTTACGCACATTCTTCAACGCGCCCAACCGAGAGTGAGTGACACTCCCTGATGGGGTCGATGGAAGGGCGTGTGGGACTCACCCGGCGCTGAAGGCGCCGCAAATACCCGCTAAATCCCCCGAGACCACCCGCCACCTTGAGTGTGGCAATACGGAATGACTCCGGTGGCTAACTGCTGTCCTAGGTAAATAGATTTCCGACCTTTAGAATCGTAGGTATGCGCTATGTTTGCACCATGCGCTACCATCATGTTATGATTTATTACAGTCTACTTCAGTTTCACCGCAGACCTTAATATCAATCACCATTACTTTATGAGGATGTAAGGATCGATGCCCGAACGAATCTGGGATTGTACTCGCCTATTAATAGGATGATCAATAGTTACAATGCATTTAGTGACACTCAGTTTAACCGAGAAGAGAGAAACGGCTCTGATGGACATCATAAATTACATCATTTAGACATATTTTCAAATAGTCTTCATAGTTTTAAGTTAAATCTTAAATTGAAAATAGCAGCTATGACTTAATCGCTCCCTACTGTTAATTATTATATATTTTTACTGTTTTGCTCTCGATGTTGTATTTTTTATTTTATTTTATTGGTGATTTATTTACTCAATTATTATATGCATGACGTAACTTTCCTACCTACTATTATTATTATTGTTTTGTTATGTAATTTCTTTTTTTGTTATCATATAATTTATATAATAAATTGTTTACATGAGCTAATGTTTTGAGCTTGTGGTTTGTGCCTATAATTGAGGTGGCATCTAGCGCGCCTGTAATGCCAATGTAACTTATAAATTATGTTGATGTTACACTTTGTTGGTATAATAAATAAATTACTTTATGATGATTAGGTTCATAAAAAACCTGATAAAAAGTGGTAACCAATGGCAGAAATAACGATGAAGTATTCCTTAATTATTTATCTAAAATCCTTAGAAAAACACTAGTCGAATTCAAACAGTAAATCACTTACAAAATATCTTATCACGGCTTGAAGGACCATTTGAAAGGAACGTAATAGACCAGTAAAATGATTCTGCATAGTTTTATGAAGACATTTTAGGGGTTTTTTTTTACATGGTATAGGCTCATTGCTTTGACCAAAATCTCACCTGATGTTAAGTGACGATGAGGATCAGTATGGTAAACACCCTAAGCCTAGAAGTACCGGTTCTTAAGTGATGCTGCCGGCACACAGCTATTCGTATTTGGCAACAGGTCATAAAAACTTGAGGGTGGTAGTTACCCAGACAAGCACTATTAGAAAATGCCCTTCCTTCCACCATCCTATGGTTTCCTCACGATTTTAGAGACAGATAGATAGGGATCGAACCCGCGTCGGTTCACGCGGAATCCGGCACCGCTACCCGCAGCGCCATCATCGTTTTAAAATTATTGTCATGTATGGGATATTTAGGTCAGATTTAAGTATACTTCAAACCCAGGATTAAAGATGGGGGAAGGGATTGGGGGTCTCATTTAGGGGGAGGTTAAAATCCTCACCTGTGCCCAATGCCCATGATGAGCTCTCCCTTCGCTCTCTTCTCATTGACGAATTCCTGGGGATGCTGGCCCTTGTCGTACGCTGCACAGAAGTCCGCCGCCGCCCGGTCTAAAGCGCCTCCGAAACGATCACCCTGGATCCAATACATTATTCTTGGATGACGATGGGCAGGATCAAACGACGTGGATTTCAACCCTGGACTTTTAATGTACGCGCGCATCGAGATAAAACCAGTAGAGTGGTGATATGCCATCATATAACACCAGGTTGAAAGCCCCATCATAGGGGCACATTTAGGCGCGTCTAGAATTTTTAACCAAGTAGATATACCTAGTTAGATTCAACCCTCCAATTTTTGTTTCCAGCTATTACTCCAATTATCGCCAAAATACTTTTATAGTGCGAGCAGGTAGAAACTTTAACCAAATCTGTAAGCTACATGACTTTGATGTATTCTCCACTAATTTAGTATCTGCTAGAAGACGGCTGAGCCTGGACATTTTTTTTTTGTCAATCATGTCATCCTTTAATGTTTACTTTTAACTGTTTATTATCGTTTTCCTCTTTTTAAATTTTGAATAAAATAAGTCAGATATAACGTTGGGACTTTGTTCACGTGTGTTTTCTGTAATCGGCTAATTATTCTATGTTCTTAGTGCCATATCGTTTTATTGTTCTACATTTTCCATATAAATAAATATATCATTAATTCTAAGGCACAATTCTAGGAAATCTAGTGTGTGACTAATCAATTATATAGGTAACCTATTACTTATATATACCTCTTAGTACAGTGAAATATAAAACAAAGTAACCTGAATTAAATCCGGCAACGAATAATAGTACTTCGTCCAGTTCCAACAGATTACAACATTTGAATAAACCGCCTGACAAGGACTTGTACCAAACTCAGAAAATACAAACTAGGCACATAATGGAAGTGACTATTCTGAGAATGTCACCACATTTAACGATATGCAAATGGGATGGTGCAAGCCCTTTACGTAACAAGAGTGGCAAATTGTGAAAAAAAATTATGTACAAAAATCAATCAAAATCTGAGAAAAGTAGAAATAAAAAATTGAGTTAAGAAAGTATAGCAGACATAAAAACAATGACAGAATCAAACTAAAAGTAAAAGAAATAAACAATAGAAATAAATAGGCAGTCGAACCAAAAACAAGTAAAATACAAAATAGACCAAACAACAATAGTAAATAACAAAAATCAAAGTTGAAATAAAAACGAAATGAGAAATAAAAACCGAATAGAACGAAAAATTAAAATAACCAAGAAAGAAATAAAGTAACAAACAACAAAATCTGCGCGGTGAAAACAACCTAGGTAACCAGTCTCTGATCGAGTTAGAGGTCGCGGCAGATACGTCATGAGGCGTGTCACAAAAAAAAAACCGCCTGGCAACACTCTGATCTCTCATCGTTCTTCAACTGTACTTCACTAAATAACTAGGCAGCCATGGTGACTGCCAATAGTAGTGGATAAACTTTGAAAAATCATTTTTTTTTTATAACGATTTATCTATATTTAAAAGGTAAACGGGGTTCCTTTGACGCACCGTCACGTCAAAATTACTGAACATATCGGGATGGGACTGCTACCATTCGACGCGGAATTTTTTGGATTCCATCGAACATTTTGCTTCTATTTTTTTTTTCAATTTACTCTTATGTACATTTTTTCCGCTAATAAAAGCAAATGAATCTCATTTTTCTTCATTCATTTGTTTTTTTTTTTTTTTTTTGGTAAATATAAATGAAATGGTAATATGCGCACAGAACATACGAAACGTAGGCGGCGCCGCGGACACCGGCTAGTTTAATAATATACGGACTACAGTTCTGAGTCTGTTTACTCATATGACTTTATTTAGACAACCGACGGAATCATTGGTAGTAATCGCTTCGACTTGAAAAAAATTATTCGGGCATTTATGGGAAAATATTTTATATGTGGTAACACAAAAGCTTAGTCCACTTAAACGCCATCTTATATATGACAGACCGTAGGATGTTGCTCAAGGTTGACGTAATTGGACGGAATAATTGAGTATAGTCGGAAAGCAACAGCTGTACCACGCCTTAGGTATGCGCGGGGGGTGGTGGGGGAGTGGGGAAGGAAACAGCACGAACTCACATGAGATTCGTAGTATCAGATAGATCTTATGATATCAAAGCACAGTTTAGATAAGCACAAATAAAGAATTAATATGAATAAAATTAATCATTAATTCTTGGAGATATAAAATCTTCTCAGCCATTTGTTACATTCACAACTTTCTTTGTCCGCATTTCTTTTCTTAAAATATCCGGCCACTTTTAAAATGACAGTCTTGGTATTTCAAGAGTGCGTCTGAGATAGACAGCCTCTAACAGATAACACTAGTTGCCGCCGTGAACGATGACAAAATGGAGCTACTGCTTCGCTCCCCCCCTCTCCCCTACCGCTTACCTAAGGCGCGGTAGAGTGGTTGTGGTCAGACTACAATAATAGTTTTTCGACTCAAAAAAAAAAAAAATCCGCCATTTCAGGGGAAATATTTTAGACCTGGCAACACGAAAGCTTAGTCCGCTTAGACGCCATCTCATAATTTGACAGACTGTCGGATGTTGCTCATGGATGACGTCATAGGGTGACGCGAATCTATAATTTTTTTCCCCCCTACCGAAAAAAATTACTCAACTCAATTAGGGGGTCGATACTAACAATGGTAAGTAGACCGCTGACAACTGAAGAGATGAGGTCCTTGCCAGCACGAGCGGTCACCATCGTGTTGTGTGCACCGGAGACAGCTGGACCGTGGTCAGCTGTCACTATCAGCACCAGCTCGAAGAACTTGCAGGCCCAGTCAGGCAGCTCACGCTGGAACCTGGAATAGCCGTGGGACAGGAGAGGGTAGGCTATAAATATATCTAACAATATCGTTAATAGAACAAATATAGACATTTAATAGAGGACGCGTGTGATACAGAGTACACGTGTCAGAAGTGAAATTTCTTCGGCAATCGTTTAGTTTAAAATATTAGTGATACACAGTCAATTGACCACAAATTGAGAGAAAAAAATTCTACACTCAAAAACTGTAGCATGCTTATAATTATTGTCTCTTTCTCTGTTCTATTGTGTGTACTTACTTCCAATCTATTTTTTAATCAGAATCGCAAGGAAGTTTCACTTCAAGACGAAATAATAACATTGGATTTATTGGGCCATTTTCAACAGACTTCATTCAACACTACCGTCAACAACTTTTCCATTACTAAACGTTAACTGCAGAGTATATCTATGATTAAAAAAAATAATCGCATAAATTGGTCCATCAGCTCTCGAGTTATGAATGAACCAATAAACAAACAAACGACTCTGGAAAGAGTTCCCCGGTAGTCGAGTGACGTCATAGTTCATCAGTAACATCAGACAAAAACTACATACATTCCAAAAGTGTTATTAATCTAACAACACTGATTTCTTTTCTTTTTTTTTCGACCACAATCTCACCTGATGTTAAGTGACGATGTGGTAAAGGATTGTAAAAACAGTAAGCTTAGAGGTGCTAGTTATCAAGTGATGGTGCCAGATCACAACTACAGGTTTTCAGACTTGATGGTGGTAACTACCCAGTCGGTCATCCCCCTTACCATCATGCTAGGCTGGCCTAGACCAAATGCACCAATATGTATTGATAAATATATTATAAACTGACCACAGCAAGCTGATAGTTCCACCGACGCCGAGCTGCCTCTCGAGGACCTGACTGATGGGGACGCCGCAGTAGCTTAGCTCCTGGCCTCGCTCGTCACATATGTGGGTACTGATAAACGCAGCCGGCTTGCGGATTATACCTAATTTCTAGAAAGAAAAAAACATAAAAATTTATGTGTGAAATTGACACGAGGTAGAAGTGAAACCTTAAAAAAAATGTGTTACCCACTCTGGGTTTGAACCTCCGACCTTTCAGTCATACCGTCGTTTCACCGGGCTAACAACGCTCTCAAAAATTTGATCAACCAATCCTACCTACATGAGCAACGTACTGTCGCTTTTTCGTTTCATCGCCTTTCAAATCACAACGACGCTAATGTAGTTTTCGTTTGAAAAAAAACAAACAAGAAATACTACACAATAATTACTGTTTGCCGAACGAAAAGTACACTGAAGTGAAGTCGCGGACCCGCACGATGTTCACACAATACGAACGAATCGGTTATAACAGTTCATTAAAAAATCTTTTATTTTTAAAAAAAATATTATTAAAATGCGTCTTAACGCAGTTCTATTGGAAGGTATTTGAATTTGTGCGAAATATTATTTGCTTTGCTTCCACTTAAAATAAAAACAAATACTAGGAAAATAATTAGGGTTTCGTGTAAAAAAAAAATGTGACAAAAGAAAAACGCAGTGAAGAATATATGAAACACGGTCAAAGTGAGACACACAGTTCTAAATAAAATGATAAAAAAAACACAGTTAATAGCGTAAATCAAGACTGTAATGCCTATCATCGTCCGTTTAGAACTATATTTGCTAGCTGTGCGCCCGCGGCCGCGCCCGCGTTTCATATATTCTTCACTGCATTTTTTTTTATACGGAACCCTAATTTTTCTTTATTACTAAGATAAAGTAAATATATTTCTTATAAATTCAAGCACTTGCCCGTAAAACAGTGCATTGAATCGGATTTTATTCAATTTTTTATGAGTTTTATTTTTTACCCCTAATTATTTTCGAAAATTAAAATTACCCTAGGTTACCCGGAGTAACTTCAGCTAACTCCCGAAAAAAGTTCCGTCGTAATGCGTCCAGCCGTTCCGGATAATACCCGGAACAAACAGACAGACAAAAATTTTAAACATTGTTTCTAATATAGGTATCGTATATACATTCATACCTATCTAGTAAAAATAAATAATTTTGACATTACAAACAGACACTCCAATTTTATTTATTAGTATAGATCATTGTTTTATTCTTCAGGAAATGTCGAGACATAGTCTCCTAGACCAAAGTCCACCATTTTAATTTTTTTTTCTCATTTTCAGACTAAATTTAAAATCTGGCCACACTATTTCAATGCTCCATAGACAAATGAAAGTATCACTGACCCTGGCCCAGTCGTAATCCATGGGGACCTTGGGCGGTTCCACCTCCTCCTTGACGATGATCCTGCCCTCCTCCACCAGCTTCGTGTAGACCCGCTTGACTGCGGCGCCGAGCTCATCGAAGGAATCCGGAACCGTGGCGCCGTAAGCCCTGAGGCTGGCGTTCTTAGCGGCCGCCTTCTCTAGCGTCGACCCGGCGAGCGAACCCGCGTGCCCGAACTGTACCTCCGATGTAAACATATCTGGAAGGAAGGAACAAGATTCCGCGTCAATTGACGCTGGTTCGATCCTGAAAACATCTTGAGGAAACCATAGCTTGGTGGTAGGGGGTGCCCACTTGGGTAGCTACCACCCTCAAGTTCGAAAACCTGTCACCAAACACCAATAGGCGTCATCCGATAGCAACACTTGAGAATCAGTACCTAGGCTTAGTGTGTTTACCATCCTGGACCACATCCGCACTTAACATCAGGTTAGATTGTAGTCAAGCCTATGACTTGTAAAAAAACAAATAAAAAAAAAGTCTGTATGAGGGACCACTGCGGGCCGCACCGTATGGAATGGATAATTGATACCGTCTATTAATTGTCATACTTTTATGACCTTTCCAATTTGAAATCCCTCTAGAATTTTTAAAACAACTTATGAAGTCATTTTTTTTGACAACCTAATTGACTAAATATTTATATACACACTGCGTTTCAAATAAAATACGCACGGACCTGCGCCATATCGTGACGTCATAGCTGTCAAAATAAAAAAAAAAAATAGGGACATAAGGTTTATTAAAACAACGCATATTAATTAACGATTTTAATAGTAAGGCAAATAGTTCACTAATAAAAATAAAATAATTAAAAGTGTGCAAAATATTTTTGTTGCTGTCCGTACGTTTTTTTTTATCGAACTTTGACAGATCAAGGTCATCGACGCGCACATCCTTATTTGAAACGCATAGTAGACTCGATTTTGAGTTATTGTCTATCAAAATTCGGGCCGCAGTTTGACAACCACTGTGATAAGTGGACAATGTTAAATATTCACTATTGTAACAAAAGGGACCTTTCAGATATCACGTTAGCAAAACTTTGATCATCTGCGACTACCCCTACCCCTTGTCAGGACAAGTAAACATTAAGGTAATTTTTAAATACCAAAAAAAACGAAGATTTAAAGGCAGGCGGCGACCCAAGACGTGTCTCGTTCCCCAACTGGGGAGGCTCTTGACGTCGCCGCCAGCGCGATACAGTGACACTGCCCATGCATTGAGCAATTACACGCACAACACTCCATACACACTCATGCATAACATGCAAGGTACATAGGTCCTGTAAGGAACCTTTTTTTTTTTTTTTATATTAATATAAAAAATGTAGGGATAGCTAGGATGCAACTCGCGAGTGAGTCTTGAGTACTCAGGTGACGGCCAAGCCGAGGTTCGTACCACTTTGGTAGCCTTTGAGCTAGTCACCTTATTGCGGCTTTAGTGCCTTCAGCACTCGCCCTAAAGTTCGGTGAAGCTGTAAAGGCCCTTCCGGTCAACAGCATTAGGTAGGTCAAAAAAAAAAAAAAAAAAAAAAGATTTAAAGGTTTTTTTAGTAAATGGTCTAGGATGATGAACTCTCTAAGCCTAGGTACTGGTTCTCAAACGTTGCTGCCAGAACATATATGTTGGTGTTTGGCGACAGGTTTTCAATCTTGAAAGTGGTAGGTCACCCTATCACCATGCTATGGTTTTCTTCGCGATGTTTTTACCTCACCGAAAGCTCAGGCCGATTTTAGAGTTGGATAATTAGGTTTGAACCTGCATTCATTGACGCGAAATCCTACCGTACTACCAACTACGCCATCGTCACTTTAATCACTCCACCATGTCATCAAAAATAAGCTATCTGTACACCAACCCCACCCCCCTGAAAGCTTGCGTAACATGGTCCCAAAATGCCAATTTTTAAGTTACTATAGAGTTTAAACTACTTTTTTTTGTCAACGAATTTATTTTATTTATTAAAAATAATAATAGATAAAAAAATGAAATAATAATGCTAAAGTATGTAACATGCTACTAGATTGATGGTATCTGGTTTCGCTTCAACCTTTTTTTTATGTTTAATTTTTAAATTCAAAAAAAAACAAAATTTACAAAACTATTTAAAACACGACAGTATTTTGTTAAACGTCCATTATTATGTGATCTATGACTGTGAAAGACATTCGATTTGTAAAAAAAAAAAAAAACGATTTAATAATGTCAAAAATCGAATCGTCAAAATCGTATAGATTATGAACTACTAACAACATAATAATAGCGTAATTATTTGTGTAATAGAAAAATATTGTTAAAATATTATCATATGAACTTTATTAATTTTGTGAAATATATGTTGGTGTGGAAATATCCAAAAGGATGATGTTGTATGGAGCAAACGGAACTTACCTTTATTATTAGCCTTCGATTAAGCTGGTACAGATTTTATTTTCCACCTCACTTCACTTTATGAATGTTCTATATAATTTGATAATGAATGTGCACTTTTAAACATATGAGAGACGGCGGCGGCGGTTGGGTGTTGGCGTTCCGTTTTTGAATAGGAAGAGGAAGGGATAATGAATACATAGACTAAATAGAGCGGGGGCGTGTAGACAATATAGAGATGAAATAACTTAGAATAAGAAGAGAATATATACGATAATAGATGGCGTTAATATATGTGGTCTGACTATTTTAAGGAAACGGTCTAGAACAATCGATAATTTTAAATAACTGTTTCTCGAATTACTATTATTAAAACTCTCGTGTCGTTTCGGAAATAAAACTTGATATTGTTTTTCGTTCAATTTTTACGATTATTTTGAAATCGTATCGTTGGTATCGATTCGAATTGTGACAATACGATATATAACTATCCCGAACATCGATAAAAAGTACTCAGAACGAACATTTCTAGTGCCGACACAGCTATTTCTAACAATGTTCCACCACCCTGGAGGATGCAACTAACCGGAGCATGTGCCAATACACCAGGCGACTACCGGCTTCTTGATGAGGCCGTCCCTCATAGCCCTGCAGACGTGGTACTCCTCAACACCTCCCACTTCCCCGAACAGCACAAGCATCTTCACCTGTGGGTCGGCTTCGAACCTGCTCATGGTACAATATAATACCATCACGTGTTATAATTTACCTTTATATAAATAGACAGATTTAAACATTTATTGCTTGTATTTTGAAAATTAACTCTGGCATTTTTTTTATTTGCGACTCTATTATTTTTATTTGATTTTATAATGCCTACAAAAGACGATGCACTTATAAATTTATACACAAAAAAAATTCAAATCACATGTTAAACAAGTCGAAACTGCGGATTTCGATAACTATTTTCATCCATCACTATTTTCCGAAAATATTTGTTATTAAAAGTCTCCTCTATGTAAGAAAAGTATCGTTAATTGAATTGATTCACATCGACTTCGATGAAACGTTTATATGTTTTTAGAATTTCATATGTCGATAAATTAAGCTTTAATTTTTCGACAAAACAAATTATTATAATACAGAAGAAATTAAAAATGATTTATAACACAATTATTAGGCATCGATAATTTAGCGTATCGATAAGACTTGTTTAAATCGATTTTTATTGTCGTGACGTCAATAATTTCTTTTTTTTACAACAAATATTTATTCAACATTTAAATTACACATTTGGTATACAAAATTATTTTCAAGTTTGGTGTAACATCGAAATAAAATAGACATCGATAATTTACTTTTTACAAAGGAGTATATAATCGAACTCACCTAAGTAGATGGTCCATGAATGTGGTCCCGGGGTACCTGTCCCCCCCAATGGCGACCCCCTCGCAGACCCCGTCGGCCTCCTTCGACAGGATATTGTTCAGCTCGTTGCTCATGCCACCAGAACGGGACACGTAAGCAACACTACCCATACACAGTCAAAATTGTATTCAAAAAAATTAAAATCACTTTAACGATAACTATCCTTATCTATATTAAGCTTAGTTTTTCAGTGAAGGAAAACATCTTGAAGAACCCATAGCATGGTGATAGGTCATAAACACCTTGAGAGCGTGGTTAGCCCGGTTGAGTAATCTGCGTGTCTCGTAGACGGTACGACTGAAAGGTCGGAGGTTCGAACCCAGGGTGGGTAACACTTTATTTTTTTTTTGCCAAGACAACCGTCCTAATGGCCACTGGAGTAACGCGGTAAATACCTAGTCATCCCGGGTCACTCCGCTTACGGTGGCGGGTGTAACCGGGGGATTTAGTGGGTAGTGTTAGCGCTTCTCGCAATGAGTCCCACACTATTTTTGGCGTGTGGCAACCTCTCACACTTGCGTTTGAGAGACTGTCACAAGTCCCCGGCTTGTACCACCTTGTAGTTACCACCATCAACTTTGAAAGGACCAACATATTTTAGTGTGTTTACCATCCTGGACCACATCGTCACTTAACGTCACTTGAGATTGTGGTTAAAACACAAAACCTATACAGTATAAAAACCGTGAAAACACTACCGCTAGCACATTATTTATTTATTTATTACGGCCCTGAATACGCAACTTCGTATTATTTTACTAAGCATCAATGCTCCAATAACATGGCGACTGTTTATTTGAGTTATCCTAAGAGAGTCTTTGTGAGATCTCAGAACTCACCCTTCTTCTCATTATTGCCAATATATTTGTGCACAATAACGCGAAATATATTATAAAAAACACCATCAAAATTACATAGTCTCATATCAATGAAATTAAAAAAAAATCACAACAAAAAACTACACTACTTGACAAATCAAAAACGCGCCAGAACTAGACCTCAAGCTTTATTTAGTGTTACCAGTAACAAAAAATAAAAATAATATAAATGATTTTAGGTAAAATATCTACTTAGGTTTAGACTTTAACTGTTATAAAGTTTTACATCGTCACTTCCATAACAAAATTTCCGTAACAAGTTCTCAATTGAAATGTAACTTCATCGCGCGGAATACTACTCAAAATTTCCAGGTCAAGATTTTCAATCATAAAAGGGGCAGAATTAGTGAAAGAAAGAAATTTATTTGTTTTCTCCTCTTTGTGGTATGGTATATTCTTTCATGAAGAATATACCCATGACTGTATTCTTGAAAATAGGTATATATAATTATTGTTGTCTTACTAATCACTTACATATTTAAACTAAACGATCGACAAAGAAATTTCACTTCTGACATGTGTACCTCTAAATGCACGACCTTTCTTTAATCTTCTAAAAGTAGATAATCTATATTAATAAATAAAATTGAAGTGTCTTTTTATAATTTCAAAATATTATTTTTTTTTACTAAATAGATATGAATATATATACGATACCTATACCATTTTTTTTTTAATTCTTGACTATTTGTTTTGGCTGTTTGTTCCGTGTAATTTCCGGAACGGTTGGACAGATGTTGACGGCTTTAACGAAAATTACTCCGCATATCCGTACCTTTGTTTTTCGAAAATAATTAGGGTTCCGTATAAAAAAATCTTAAAACGCAATGAAGAGAGACACGGGCGCGACCGCGGGCACATAACTAGTAAGTAAATAAAACGAAATCCATCTCACCTTCCAGGCCTGTAAAGTTTACTGTCAATAATATTGTCAATCATGCCGGCGGTGTTGCCAATCTTGAAACAGCCTGGCTTGATACCACCAACTGTTGCCGGCCCTATGATATTAACCTACGGATAACACAAGGAAAAAAAACTTTGAGTTGACACGCGGTAGGAGTGAAACTCTGTTCTAGTTCCATATGAAATATACAGCATGTGATTGGGGGGGGGGAGGGGGACTAGCCCCCATGGTATACAGGGTCTCTGTACGGGTCACTATACCACGGTAAAGTGAATCTATAAACCATAACGTTAAGAAGACACAAATAATAAGAAGACTATATAGAAAAGCATTCTATCTCATTCTCTCACATCCTAAAACCTATGTCTGCATAGTATATAGCTATCTCTTATTTGTTACACATTTTCGTTTCACAAAATCCAATTCACACCGTCCCATAAGAACGTTTCACTTCAAAATCAAACATAACAAATGCCATACTTTATGTGTCGAGTACCCATAAAAATAAGACAATAGGAAAAACAATGGAAAGCTGGCGTAAACGCCAGGTAAGTGCTCAAGAGGTTAAAACTGCTGTTGAACGCATGCATTTTGTATCATTGACAGCAGTCATTCTGATCATGATATATTTAAACAAAACATAAGCTCACGCCTGTTATCCCCGAAGGGTTAGGCAGAGGTGATGTAGCGAACTACACCACCCACATTTCGCCGAGCTTAGTTCCGTCCCAGACGTGACAGGGGGCGAGCCTGTCGCCATATCGGGCACAAATTCCAAACTCCGGGATGATACTGAGTAGAAAAACCCAATACCACTTGACTCGACCCGGGGATCGAACCCGAGACCTCAGAACGGCAGTCGCACCGTAATACAACTGCGCCACCGAGGCCATTTAAAGGCCATTATAATTGGTTCAAGTAACTGATCGACGCTTCAGATTATCACATAAAGCTATCCAATAGGGGTGTTGCACGATTATTTATTATTATCAAAAAACAGGGCAAAAATAAAGTTGGCAACCAAAACAAACATTAAAATCTTATGAACCAGAATTAGTAATACTAAGATATGACGTCACACGTGTTTCTTACAAGTTCTATACTAACACTTGCTTACGACGAGAAAGGGATAGAGCGTCCCCTTTCGATCTCCACCACAAATTTAAACGTTCGTATATCAGAATGTTTATTAAACGACGTAAATAATTTTTGACAGCTGTCAATTATTAATAGATTAATCAATAGTCAACTCTGCCTTCTGAATTCAGTTGAAAATGAGATTTTAGTGTTATATATATGACTGTGTGTTTGAGTGGAATGTCAATTTTAAAGCTAAAAAAAAGTGAGACACTCACTCCTCTGGTATCGGCAAGCTTGATCAGCTTCCTCGTCATATTCTCCGGTATACCCTCGGCGATGATCACTATCGTGTTGATCTGGGGATGCTGCATCGCCTGTCGATGCGGGAAAACCCGGGCCTCAATATTATACTTCGTGACGTCATTAAATATAGTAGGTACGGCATTTTCTAATGTTGCCCGTTTGGATACCTGCCACCCTCAAGTTTGAAACCCTGTCGCCAAATACCAATACGTAGGTTCCGGGAGTATCATTTGAGAACCATTAAAGGCTTAACGTGTTTACCACCTTGGACCACATCGTCACTTAACATCCGGTGAGATTGTGGTTAAAGCACCGAGTAAAAAAAAACCTGAAATGCGACGTCTAGAACCTTTTGCATACCACTTTATTTATGCGTTGTCAATAACGGCTTTCAAAAGCAAATCCCACTTCTGATACGTTTTTTTATATTCGTTTTAAACAAATCTGTCTGCACTGGGCATCTGGTGTGTTAATAAAGTACAGAGTACCAAAACGATGATGTCACTCGACAGACGTGGATCTTTCTGGAATACGGTAGATAGCTTTGAGATGTACAGTTTGCTGATTCCGGACAAGTGGTTTTTCATTATATATATGGTGGCTTACTGTTAATGGAGTCTGATGCAGTGAACGTAAACGTCGGGACGAATGTTCTCGATACTAAATAAGTTTGTAACCTGTCATCAAACTCGTATAGGTGGGTTTAGGCAGTTTAAATTGAGAGCCAGATTCTCTTGGTTTATCGTGTCAAATTTTAGGTCACCTCGTCACTTAACATTATATGGGATGATCCTCAAATGCTAAAACGTATCTAGAGTTGGAACAACAAAATTCAAACATTACAAAATTTAATGATGCATTATTTCTCAACCTAATTTACAACTACCCTCATAACTTGTCACCTATAATACTTAACGTATCAAAATATATACTAAAATCTAACTCAAGTGTACATCTATGAATTTAAAGAAGAATCATGTAAATCGGTTGATTAGTTTTCGAGTAATGCGAGTACAAATAAACATACAAACATACAGACAGACATTAGTTAAACAAATAAATTTACCTGCATCGTACTGTCATAGGCAGAACGGAGAGATGCAAAATTGACTAAAACTGTCGCTTCCTGATGTTTACGCATCGCAACATCCATATCAGAGAACACTGTGGATATATTGACAAGTTAGGAAAATAGAAAAACTCCTAGACTGATGTGGGAGAGATAAGGGATCATTCAGGTATTACGTAATCAAGATTTTAAACATTATTGACTTCCGTCCCGCTTGTCAACAACAAGCGACGATGGCGCAGTGGATAGTGCGGCCTGATTCCGCATCAATTGACGCAAGTTCGAGCCCCACCTATCCAGCCTGAGCTTTCGGTGAAGGAAAACATCGTGAGGAAACCATAGCATGGGGGTAGCGCCTGGGGGTAGCTACCACCCTCAAGTTTGAAAACCTGTCGACAAATATCAACAGGTGTGTTCCGGCAGCATCACTTGAGTACCTCTAGTCTTAGTGTGTTCACCATCCTGTACCACATCGTCACTTAACATCAAGTGAGATTGCCGTAAAAGCACTACGCCTATACCGTAAAAAAAAATTAAGAAAGCTTCCCATAATATTGATGATAATATTAAATGTACCTAAAACCTGAACATGAACACGACTGACAAAAAACGTGTAACTCGGTTCAGTTGTTCTCGAATTAAAATCAAACTAACGGACAGACAGACACGCGTTGCGTTTTATATAATTTAAAGATAAGGGTAGTGTTGATAAATCTAATTATAGTAAACCAAAGAGTGCAGAAATTATTTATAAAAACAATGGCGTAGCGAATAAAGCTATTAAGGCTTAGTTGGTAGTGTGGCCGGGTTCCACGTCGATGGACGTAGGTTCAAATTTACTTGCGACGCGGTGCTTGCGAAAGCCACCCCGTGTCGCCCCCATCCCAAATGCAGCGGTCGGCCCCGGGGGGTTTTAGTGGGTATTTCCGGACGCTTCACGCCCGGGTGAGTCCCACACTGGCGCGGAGCTCGTCACTCCGTGCCCCCTTATCTATTGTATTGGGGGACTCTGATCCCCCAAATACAATAGATAAGGGTAGTGCGTAAATGCATTTCCCCCCGTCAAAAAAAAAAAAGGTTCAAATTTACTTTCGGTGAAGGAAAACATCGTGAAGTTTGAAAATCTATCGGCGAGCTCCTACAAGTATGTTCTCGCGGCATCACTTGATCGCCATTATGCTTTTAGGCTTAGTGTGTTTACCATACGGAAGAGCACATCGTCACTTAACATGAGGTGAGATTGTGCTCAAAGCTTTCAACTTATACAGTCCTAGCTGTGTGCCCGCGGCTGCGTCCGCGTTTCTTATATTATTTTCCTAAAAAATCTTTAGTATTAAGATAAAGCAAATATTTTCACATAAATTTAAGCACTTGCCCGTAAAACTGGACATGGAATTGGATTTTTTATTCAATGTTTTATGAGTTTTAATTTTTTTACGCGGAACCCTAATTATTTTCGAAAATTAAACGTACCCACCCTAAGTTACCCCGGAGTAACTTCAGCTATCTACCAAAAAAAACGTAACGTCAAAATCCGTACAACCGTTGCGTAGATTACCCGAAACTAACAGACAGACAGACAAAAATTTAAAAAAATGTATTTTTGGTATTGGTATCGTATATACTATTATATTAATATCTATTTACTAAAAAAAAATTGACATTACAAACAGACACTCTTATTAGTATAGAACAACCTTATTATTAAAAAGAGTCATGTAAATCATTTTAGTTATCATCGAATTATAAGCCAACTAACGGACGGACAAGCACAAAATTGCTTTTTATATAATGTATAATGATACTTTAGGTAAATAAATATACTCAAATCTAATCAAACATTTGGTGAACGAAGAGGTATGATGGTTTTTTTTTTTAATTATGCAAATGCTTACTTAGTAATGGAGGAATATAAGATCTTTTATTACTATTGCTGATAAGGGGAGGGGGTCTATATTATACTTGAATGACGCCTATATAAATAACATAAACTACAAAAAGAATCACGCAAATCGGTCCATCCGTTCTCGAGTTATGCGAGCACAAATAAACATACATACACACAGACAGACAGAGAGACAAGCATGAGATCACCCACTTACCAGGTATGAAGACTTCTTTATTGCCGAAATAGTATTTCTGTTTGTGGTCGGCAGTGAAAGGGTAGACGATGGCGACCACCGACGGCTCTGACCGTCGGCATATGTAATCGAAGTCAAGCATGCCCTGCGTTTAAAATAAAATAAATAAATAAAAATCAGTATTAAATCTTTTGTTTTTGCTATACGTGTATTGTTTTTTTATTATATTGTTCGCTAGTTGTGAGCCCGCGGCTCCGACCGCGTATCATATCTTTTATACCGCACAATTATTCACTTTATAATTTAGTTTTTTTTTTTTTTATAATCATTTTATGTGGCTCTAAATTTTTTGTTTTCGTTACTAACATAAATCAAAGGTATTTCTCACAAATCTAAACACTAACGTAAGTTTTTTGTTTTCAATTTCGTAGGTTTTAATGTTTTTTACGCGGACCTCTAATTATTTTCATGAAATTGTTTTAATAACAATTTTTTTCTAAATACGTATGAATCTATATATGGTACATACTTATGTACCAAAAACACAATTTTTATCATTCTTGTATGTCTGCCTGTTTGTTTGTTCTGGTTAATCTCCGGAATGGCTGGACCTATTTGGACGGGACATTTTTTGTTAGATAGCTGAAGTTACTCCGCGTAACTTAGGTTACTGTTATTTTCCGAAAATAATTAGGGTTCCGTGTGTTTGGTGTTCGAATTTGTGATCTATCTGAAGTGAAGTATTTGCTTTCTCTTAGTACCAAAAAAATGTAGGACAATAAGTATATATGTATATACTAACTGTGCGCCCGCGGCTTCGCCCGCATTTTATATGTTCTTCGAGGCGTTTTTTAATTGTCTTATTCGGAACCCTAATTACTTTCCTATTCCTTTTTTATTACTACGATAAAGTAAATACATTTCTCATAAATTCAAGCACTTGCCCGTAAAAACCGTGCATTGAATCGGATTTCATTCAACTTTTTATAACTTTAATTTTTTTTTAACGCGTATCCCTTATTAGTTTCGAAAATTAAAAGTACCCTAAGTTATTCGGAGTAACTTCAGCTATCCTACAATAAAAACGTCCCGTTAAAATCCGTCAAGCCGTTCCGGACATTACCCAGAATAAACAGACAGACAAAAATTTAAAAAAAGTTATTGTATATACATTCATATCTAGTTAGTAAAAAAAAAAAATTTTTTTTCACATTACAAACATACACTCCAATTCTATTTATTAGTATATATATATATATATATATATATATGGGGGTGTTTACCTGTATAGCTCTATTCTGCATCCCCCATATGATTGCCTTCGTCCTATCGCTGAATAGGGGCAGATTCGTCGATATGCCCTGGCCTAGGTCCTGCCTGGTCGGCGCCTGGGAGCAGACCAGGTCGAGCAGACCGTGCGTCAGCTCAGGTATATCCAGTTTCGGTTTCGGCTGTCGGAGAAACAATTAATTTTTTTTTTTAATTATTATTCACAGAATTTAATTATTATAATTGTTACAGTATACAAGTTTTAAAGTGAGACTGACCGCGGGCTGAGGCCGAGGCAACTGTTTCGGCGCGTAGTCGAGTTGATGCTCCTTCGGTATCGGCGAGTGGCCGAGAGCGAGGCCGACTATCGAGGTCATGTTGCTTTCGGGGCCGAAAACGTACAGCGGTATCCGCAACCGCTGGCCGACTTCGCGCATCTGTCTGTTTATATGCATAATCAATACCAGTCGTGTACGCGCGGCTGCGACCGCGGATGCGCCCGCGTTTCATATATTCTTCACTGCGTTTTATTTTTTTTTTTTTTTTATATATACGGAATTATCTCAATTCCAGCGAGCGAAAACGCGGGCACAGATAGTATGTATAGTATAGTCATATATATATATATATATATATATATATATATTTTTTTTTTTGTTTCGAAATTATTTCGATTTATAACTAAGTACATCTTTTTTATTTCATCGTTTAGACGTTTTAAAATTATGAGCTTCGTAATTGGAATTATCTAAAAGCTTTTGTAAATTATTTATTTTTAAGAGATTCACCAATATAACGTGTATTATTAGAGGAGGGGGGGGGGGCAATAACCCATACAATTTACACTACATTTTACAAAGCGCAATTCGAATAAATAATGACTAATTAAAAAAGCATGTCGTATGTGAATTAAGAAAATACGTGAACCTAAAAAGGGGTGTATAAACTAACTTACACTGCCATCTGTTACAATTTTTTTTAAATTTATAACATAGTAAAAACGTTCATCCTATCAAAGAAGTCTACTCTGCAATAAATCATTTTTAGGACATTAATCAAGGGTAAAAACTATCCCATGTTTTAACCTGAATCAAGTAAGAAGCGGTTTGCAAAATCTCATTAAAATCGGTTAAGTAGTTTGTGGACAAATAATATAATTTATATATAGATAGTTTAGGGAGAAACTTTTAATCGACTACATTATAATATAGTAAGGGACATAATTTCCTACATCCCACGTTTCCCCTCACCTCAATCCCTCCTGGTAGTTAGGTCCCCCCCTCCTGACGAATATAGTCACGTTGTACTGAATCAAAGCGTCTTTGTACGTCTCTATCGCCGTGATGATACCCCGGAACGTGTCAGCGACGTTCGTGAAGTTCGCTATCCCGCCGCCTATTATCAGCACCTGCGAGGGAAAGGCAAGGTGGAGGTAGGGAGAAACGGGGGGAAAGGGAAATTTATTCATTATTATGGACGACTAACAAAGTAAAGTAATTTAACAGTAACAATATAATAACATATTTACCAATAACAAGTCCTCACATATATAAATCAGTTAAATTATAAATAAAATATCGGCATGGGCGACGTTCGTAACACTATTACAAAAATCAAAGAGAACTCAAAAATTCTCTATAGAATAAGACAAGAGAACTATTTAAGTATTAAAAAGGGTAAGAGGACTTAAGAGGACATGCGGTCAGAAAAGTAGGTATTTCAAAAAACAAGAAAGCGAAAGGGACAGTTGCAGCTCGGGCTGATTTTACCGTATGCAAAATAAACTAAATCACCTCTTTGTACCCTGTTCCCTCCTTCAAAACTAAAGCTGTTTTTAATTTTCTTTCAGTTTTAGAATAATAAAGACTTTGGCTATGTACGTACGTTTTGCTTTTTTTTAATTTTGTCCATGAAATTTGTTTGACGTACGTCAGAAAATGACTGTAACAATCGAGCACTTTTTTTTTTCATTTTCAAAGACTCGCTAGTTTCTACAATAACTAATTTATGGGAAAAATCAAAACGTACGAGCATGCCGGTGGTGGATATATATTATTTGGTATAAAAATATTTAACAGAATGACATTATCCAGGGAGGAAGCAGGGGACTACGTTTGTATGGAATAAAGGACGCTAGGATATCCTCTTAAGCATATTCTAGCCGAAAACATTAAAACTTTTACTAGCCCGAAAAAAAATTAGAATTTTTTCCTTTATAATTTAATGAAGCAAATGGAAATTGCAATAACGATTGCTATGTCGAGTTAGTTTAGATGAAACACTAAAATAAATTTTAATATGTAGTCATAAATATATATACAGACTCTCTGTACATTTAATATTTATTACAAATGTTATATCGGTAGGTCATTTTAAATTGAATTAAATTTTTAATAGTTTGTTTTTTTTTTGCTCCACTTTAAAGTAGTACTATTTTGTTATATACAAATCTATTTACAATAACACTAGTGTTCGTCTAATAGTGAAAATCCGACCATAAACTGGATTCAGAAATTGTAGAAAAATGTTTTTTTTTTATAAATTTCCTTTTTGATTTTACTCTAAAATTCGTCAATACATAAAGAAATTTAGTTGACAAACAGAGAGGAAAATATATTTTCTTTTATTATTTAGGGTCCGTTCAATAAGCAAAAACCCTTGCTCCCCTCCACATGGTAATGTAAGCATTAACATAATTTTTACAAAATCGGCTCAAGTAATTAAGTGATTCACCACACAAACGCCCTGTCCCCCAACCCCCCTATGTCAACAGAAATAAGCAAAGAATAGACCCCCCGCTAACCATTAGTGCTGATGTAATATTTACAGACCCTCTTATATGTATATACATCGTAATATACTTAATTTATTTGTTATTGCATATCCATTTATTATTTTACTTTTAAAATTTCCTACATTTTTACAAGCGTCAATCGAATCATAAAAACATTTAAACATTAAAAAAATGACAGCGGCAAAAGCATCAGCGTCGACCAGCTGTAAATTTAAAAAAAACTATACAGCCATGCGGACTGCCGTCAAAAGTGAAACCTCGATACTCTCTAAACTGAAATTATTAATATAACTTGATATTTATTCATAATCAAAACATACTATAGAGTGAGTAAGTATACATTTTCCTCTAACGCACAGAATTAAACGCCATCTTGCACTTGACCTTTTTTCTTTCAAGGTATACGCTCAGTGCTTTAAGCACAATCTCACCTGATGTTAAATGACTATGTGGTCCAGGATGGTAAACACACTAAGCCTAGGTACTGGTTCTCAAGTTGGGGGCGACGCGGTCCTTGCGAAAGCCACCCCGTGTCGCCCCCATCCCAAATGCGGTGGACGGCCCCGGGGGGTTTTAGTGGGTATTTCCGGGCGCTTCACTAATGCAATAGGTAAGGGTAGTGCGTAAATGCATTTCCCCCCGTCAAAAATAAAAAATAAAAAGGCACTGGTTCTCAAGTGATGCTGCCGGAACACACCTATTGGTGTTTGGCGACAGGTTTACAAACTCGAGGGTGGTAGCTACCCCCCAGGCGCTACCACCATACTATGGTTTCCTCGCGATGTTTTCCTAAAAGTTCAGGCCGATTTTAGATTCTGATAGGTGGGGATCGAACAGGTGGCAGTCGTCGCTTCAAACACTTCTGTAGCATGTCGACTGGCGACGTCATAGCGTTGGTAACGCTCGCTGAAAAGTTTGAACTTTAGCAACAAGACGAACCTTCCCCTGTGGGTGCTTCTCCCTGCACATCAAACTGAAGATGGTCTTAGCGTAATCGGCGGTCTGGCTCTCGGTCGGCGCCCCGGAATATTCGCCGTAATTGGCCAATTCCGCGGCACCGCCGAGCTCGCACACGGTGTCCGTATACACCACGGAGGCGCCCCCGCCGGCGACCATGGTCCATATACGACCGGACTTGTTCAAAACAGTCAGCTGGACGCAAGAACAACGAAAAAATAAAACACCATGTATATATAAAGTGTACGTGTCAAAAACAACTTTATTCTAAACTAGCTATTTTGGCCGCGCAAATTGTACAGTTTAAAAAAATAATAATTTAAAGATACGATTACGCAGGCTGTTTTTTTTTTACTTGTCAAACCAAATATCACTCTGTGTTGTAAGTCTTAAATAATAAAAAAATGATAGTGGTCTTTTCTAGCTGTGCGTCCGCGTTTCATATATTTTTCACTGCGTTTTATAATTTTTTTTTTATACGGGACCCTAATCTTTTTCTATTACTAAGATAAAGTAACAATATTTCTCATAAATTCAAGAACTTGCCTGTAAAACTTCGCATTGAATCGGATTTTATTATTTTTTTTACGCCGAACCCTAATTATTTTAGAAAATTAAAAGTTACCCGGAGTAACTTCAGCTATCTACCACAAAAAGTCCTATCAAAATCCGTTCAGCCGTTCCGGAGATTACCCGGAACAAACAGACAGACAGAAGAAAATAAAAAATAAATATATTTTTTGCATATGTTCATATATACGAGTACATATATGAACCTATATACGTTCATATCTATTTAGTAAAAATAAAATTTGACATTACAAACAAACACTTTAATTTTATTTATTAGTGTAGTTAAAGAGTGGTTACTACTTTTATTTTGCTTAATCAAGAATATAATAGTAATAAAATAAATAGTAAATAATTTTTATATTTATTATGTAATATAAATAAATTGCTATTGAATTGTAAATATTTATGCTTTAAATATAGTAAAAATCATTAATTGGCTGTAGATAGTGTAATTTGTTCTATATATGTTTTATTTAAAGAAATGCTCTTCACTGAGTTTCATTTTTTTAATACATAACCCTACTTTTTTCCCTATTAATGTTTTTTTTGAAGCACTAAGATAAAGTACAAAAATTTCACATAAAATTCAAGCACTTGCCCGTAAAACTGTACACTGAATCGGATTCAGTTATTCACAGTATTTTTCGAAAAAAAAATAAAATAAAACGCGCACTAACAGCGGCTATATTCCAGAAAAAGTCCCGTCAAAACCGGTCTATCCGTACCGGAGATTCCGTTCTCTTTTTATTTTTGTGTTATAAATATTTATAATTAAAAAAAAAAATTATTGTTGTGTTTCGAAATGTCTTTAAAATTACTGACAACAAATATGAATGAATGTTTATTCTATTGCTTTGAAGTTAAGAACGATTATCGTCGAAAATTACACGAACGAACGTAAAAACAATGGCGTAAATGCGAAGTAATCGACAGACTCCGGACCGATTTCGAATTTGTAAACACCTTTTTAACCCCTTGAGTACTAACCTGGCTTTTACGCCAGTTTCCATTGTTCCCCTATTGTCTCATTTTTATGGGTAATCGACATATTAATACGTATTGAATTGCGGCTCGAGATAAATATGAAAATTTTGAAAAATAGCTCGGACTATCAAAGAGCTTGACCCCCCCCCCCCCCCCCCCCCCCCCCCCCCCGTTATATAAATTCAAGTGTATTTAGTAAAAAGTTGTTACATTGATATTACAAACAGACACTTCAATTTTTATTTATTAGTATAGACTAATATTACACAGCAGAGACATACATATAGCGCGGGCGGAGCCGCGGGCACACAGCTAGCTTAGTATATATTCATTAGCCTGTGAATAAACAAAAAAAAAAAAAATGACATACCTTCAAACTGGCCCCACTCTTGGCATCCAGGTCGGCGATATGGGCCTCCTCGGGGTAAGCGTCCCTACCGAACGGTGGGGGGAAGGTGATCTCCCCCCAACTCTTAGCGCAGATGAAGTCCGCGGTCTGGTCGAGCTTGGCCGCCAGGTCGAGGAGGTAAATCCTCTCGTTGGTGATCACCAGCGGATTTATCTCCATATACGTGAAATAATTGTCGACGTAAACTCGATATAGCGCTATTATGAATGTCGTTAGGATTCTGTAAATTAATTATTCAAATAACGATTTCGATAATTCTTTTTCTAGTCGACCTACTATCGAATATATCGCAACGCAACCAGGACCAGCTTATAACTAGAGAATTTAAACGGAAATTAGAATTTAATAACACTGGCAAGTAAAACCGGGGTCCTACTAGAAACATCGATATCGACAATTCGTTTCTAGTATAAATCCACAAGTGATATAGACTACCGAAAGGAGGTTTTTTGGCGGGATCTCAGTCTGACATGTAGCAATTGTTTTCTTTAATTCATTAAACTTGTGTACTTGACTCTATATCATGTAATCTCGGTGGCGTTTGTGTGAAATAGTTTAGTTATTGTGTTCAAGTTAAGTTTATTATAGAAGACAACGCGTAGCATACATTCTGAGGTGCCGACAAAGCTCCATGGAAAGTTCGAGCAGGATGGGCCACCGTTCTGTTGGAGCTTGGTAACGCTGATACAAGATTGAAAATCTTACCTACATGACATTGGCACAAATTGTGTGTACACACAGATTGCCATTAACTAAGAAGAAGAAGAAGACTACCGAATGCAACTTATGGAATGCACGGAGGCTGGTTTTTAACTAGCGATTCCATATTTTCCAGATAGTGATTGGAATCGAATAGTAGGGATGGGAAAAATTGAGCTACTATTACAGACATCGATATCGATATATGTTTTTTTAAATCTATATAACTCTAAGCTCGGAATTGTGATCAAAGACAACAGCTAAAACACGTAGATAACTTGCGATTGGCGACAGATTTTCAAACTTGAAGGTGGTAACTCTACCACTATACTCTATAGTTTATCATGTGATTCAAACTGACGTGGATTGCTACACTATTCGTCTGAGATAGTGCCTTAAGAGGAAACGCGGCCCGTAAAAAATTTCAAGAATAAATATTTTAGAAATCTATTGGCATATATCTAGATATATAATATATATCTATCTATCGCATTGCGCTCCAATAAAACGGGTTACAAAGCGCGAAAAGGACTGATAACGCCTACGCCCAAACAGACGATATCACACCCTCTATTCCCCTAATTCCTTTTCAAAAAACCGGACCGATTTGATTTTTTATATTCGTCAAATTTGTTGGAGTGACTTTAGATAATGACGGTAAAAGTTACACTCATGACAATTTTAAAAAGTTTTTAATTTTTTTTTTTTATATATATATATATATAAGTAATTTATTGAAAAACATCAAAACTTTTGGGAATAGAAGATATATTATATTGCCATAATCTATGTAAGAAATAGGGGATTACGTTTGTATGGAATAAACGTCACCCGCATATCCTCTTAACGGCAATTAATCGCAATGATTTTTTACCTCTTCGTCGACGCAGACTTTACGTTCTTCAGTAGGACTCTTTCAACGTCCTCGCCCGTTGGAAACGTGTCGACCGGTATCTGTAATTTTACAATGTAACTTTTAGAAATAAACTCGAAATCATTCCAAGAGGCGATAATTCTAATTACCCCGTGTGATGGTGATTTTTAGTTCAGTTAGAATCTAGATATTTCAAGGATATGAAGCATTTCCGAATGCTAACATTTCCGACTTTAAAAATGTACGATCTGTCATTTTTTTTTTCTAACCTAGCTAATGCTGTTGACCGGAAGGGCCTTTACAGTTTCACCGAACTTTGGAGGCGAGTGCTGAAGGCACTCAGCCGCAAAAGGTAACTAGCACAAAGGTTCGAACTTCGGCTTGGCCGCTACCTGAGTGTGAAAACTACCGCGGAATTTTTATCCTAGCTAATCCCTATTTATTTTATTTAACATAAAAAAAAGGTTCCTTACAGGACCTATGTACCTGCGTGTTATGTGAAGGAGTGCACGATTTGTAATCACATTTCTCCGATTTTTAAAGTCATATTCACCAAGCTAAATAAGCATTACTCTAATGTTTTCGACACACAGCGGCCGATTTTACTATAGAGGAGGTCACGCTCCCCTCGCGTCGACACGATGTCTTCTATAGAAACATAGCGCTAACGTCAGACCCGCCCATTGTGTGTTGCGACTATAAAACATGTCACTACCTTAACAATACAATTTTAAGTGTCAAAGTTTGTTTCTTTTTAAAATAAGAGAAAATGTAATTAGAAAACACATAAATAATACAAAAATAATACGTGTCTATGTTAAGTTGTATATAATTTGATTTTAAGTAACAACAGATATAATTCTCATAAACTGCTAATGCGCTGAAACCTTGTCACATTAAACCTCCGTGTGACGTCATCAAAACTAAATTAGTAAATTTAACCAAAAAAAAAATATATATAATTAATCAACTTATTATTAATTTAAACTAGTATAAGGGGGGGGGGGGGGTGTAAGTATAAAAATACTTTTATAAATATTTTACTTTTATAAATATCACCAATACTAACGGTACTTAACGTTCATGGTCACGATATTACGTCATCATAATGGCGGTTAGCCACATTATTTCTTATTGGGTGTCCATTAATCACGTTAAATTTTGGTAAATTATGATACATGGTAAGATCATAGGTTACCACTGCATTCTCTAACAAAAATCACGTGTATTTTTTTTACAAAGTGTCTCAATTTTTTCTCAATATTATCTTAAGAGCTAATTTAATTCTGGACAATTTTGAGAAACCCTTCGTTTCAAAGTCGCGCGCTGATTTAAATACATGAGATATCTCACTGCACTCGCCTTCCCTCTCTCTATTCTTGATTTTTTTTTAAACAGCCTTCTCCCTTACGTGATAACATTATATTAAAATATATTATACACCAAAAACTATGTATAATAGATGAGAATAGGAGGGCGAAAATCCCACTTCTGAAATAGCAAGTATCAAGGTTCCTGATCAATGTGATACATCACCTCGAGTCTGATAGCAAGTGCGTCGACATCTCCGACATCAACTCCGCCCTGATGATGAAACAGGATCGTATCCGACCGCCTCCCGGACTGCATACACAGGTACATCTCGTCATTCTGCAATTACACGTCAACAAACCGTATTTGTCATTTGTCCATCCATCCATTTTAGGGACGAGGAGGGATTTGCGGTTCTAACCCTACAATGGAAATGAGTTTTCTTTAAGGAAAACATTATGACGAAACCATACGTTTAGTGCACTGTCATCCACAAATAGGAAACCTATTGGAAAACAAATAAAAGGGTGTTCAGTTAGAAAATCAACTCCTCTAGACTTATTCACGTCTTTAAATAAATCACCAAAGAAGAAAACCTTTGTAAAAATCGCAAAAGAATAAATCCTTAATGAAAATTTAGCGAGGAAGAACACCTCGGTAAAGAAGACTTCTTTCAAAAATAACCGGTAAGATTTAAAGTAGGGTACTTTAAAAATTCATCTTCACTACTGCTGAACCCGTGTTGGCTTATTTTCTATTATACTCCCCCCCTCTACAAACATAAGAAGCAACTGGGATCACGCTGAAACGTCTGAAGTAGGTTGGATATTGGATTAAGGTCGTCTGGCTCGTTTGAAAAATCGAAGATAATGGTAGAAATCACAATGAAATAAAAACCGATAAAGAAAGAAATATAGCTTATAATAAGAACTATTTATAGAAGCGGAGAACGCGTCAATTATAATGACGTGTATGCTATACCCGCTCTCATTGGTCAAATAAAATAGCGCGCGTTCATTGGTCCAATCAAATAGCGCGCTTTCCTGGCGCTTCCTGTTGCACATTTCCGTCCCTATCATGTAATCCCTTCATTGGTTGCAGGAAAACGAGAGGAGAGATGTTACACATAAAAATAACACACATGTACTCACCGACTCATGTTTGACAAACGGCTCGACTATAAAGTGCCTCAGTTTACCGACGCAAGCGCCCACAGCTTGTTCCTTATCGATGTGCTCACTCAACCACCTCCTGACTTCAGCTGCGGTTTTGTTCACACCGACCAGGCCGAGTTTCCCTCGCCTTTTGATCAGCTGGTCTGGTTTCACTACTAATTGCTGTGGAAATATCATTCTCCTCCATTAGTTAACCTATCATTGTAGTCCATACATAACACTAATGTTATGTTATCTGGCCAGGCTTTAGTAAGTTGCATTAAATAGTATTTATATGTATATAAGAAAAATAATGTGAAAAATAAATAACAAACTCATAAGGAGCAGTACAAGCATTACGTTAGCAAACATTTTTAAACAACAAGCAGTTAACACACGTACGGACCGGACCGCGGACATAGTACGGCGAGCGACCGAGGTTATCAGTCGCCTAAGTAGGGATAAACATTTCCGAAAAAGATAGATTTTTTAATTGATTCGAATTTAAGCTTGATAAATAAATTCACAAAACATCGAGGTCCAAAATATCGTTCTTTCAAACTAATAAAGTTTCGATTATTAGAGTGACCTTTTTGTTTTATATGATATGACGATCATCTGTAAATAGGCAAAAATAAAACAGTTCAGTGTCATTTTTCCTTAGTGGATTAGGCGTTCTTCTTTTTTTGTTTACTTGACATTTAGTGCTGTTAATTAAAAAAAATTGGAAATAGTTTTTGCAATAAATGATGACTATAGTCAAATCTCGACTACTGGAAGAATACTGTTTACGAATAAAAAGTCAAATAGAAAAAGTCGAAAATATATTGATCTCTCGGACCTCTATGTTTTGTGAATCGATTGTTTTAAAAACCTTATTCCCCATCCCTACTTAGGCTACCGATGACCTCAGCTATATTATGCCCGTGGTCCGGTCCATACGTGTGCTAATAACTTTAGTTGTAGTCATTGCTCCGGGAGAAAATAAAATTCGGTTACGTATGGGTATTAGTGGATGATATTGGTGTTCTGGGCACCAGTTATTCATATGTTTGCCGTTCATTTAATCAATTAATATGTTGTTTTCTATAAATTAAACATCAATCAAATACTTCTATTGCTTTATACTATTGATCCCTAAATTATGGTAATCTGTGCACACACAATTTGTGCCACTGTCATGTGGATAAAATATATTTTCAATTTCGTATCAGCGTTACCAAGCTCCAGTAAAACGGTGGGTCATTTTGCTCGAACTTTCCATGGATCTTTATCGATACCTCAGAATAAATATTACTCGTTAGTTTCCACAATAAACTTGTTCACTATAACCAAACTATATCACACAAAACGCCACCAAGATTACATGATATAGAGTCAACAAGTTAATGAATTGAAGAAAATAACTGCTATATGTCAAACTGAGATCCCGATAAAATTCATCCTTTACCATGTCTGTAATAAATGAACGAGATAATTATAGTCAGACTCACCTCCTTGGAGAGCCAGGGGTTCTTCCCCAATTCGTCCTCCCAAACGGTGCTTCGTTCAAATGTTGCGAACCGGCAAGGCACATACGCTGTCCCTGACGCAATGTGCCTAGAATAAACAGGACGTGGATTTGAATAGATATATAACAATATGCCTCTCTCCCATAAGGGTAGGCAGAAACTACATCCTTCCAACTGCTACGCTCTTGACACACCTCTTTCGCTTCTTCTACTTTCATGAGCGCTTTCATGCATGCTCTTTGGTTACGGGTACTTTTCACCGCAGCCTTTCTTTAGAACGCCATCGATCTGGTCGAGATATGTTCGCCTATGTGTCTACTGGCTTGACCAGTCACCCTCGCCCTTTAAATCTATTTCGTCAATCTTCAATCATCCATCCACTCCCCGTGCCCAAACCAGTGAAGCATTCCTTTCTCTATCTTTGTCACTACATCCTCTACCGTACAACGTTCCGTTATAACACTATTTCCTACTTTATCTATCATACACATGCCAGCTGTACTTCTAAGACTTATAATCCCTACAGCATTCATCTTGTTTTCATGCTTTTTTGCCTGGATTCGAAGTCAACAATTAATTCGGTAAAAGGAAACAAGCTTATCTACAAGTACTTTATACATAGTTATGCCTGCAACTCCGTCCACGCAGAACTCCCTCTTATCTATACAAATAAATAAAATTGAAGTATCTGTTCGTAATGTTGACTTTATTTACTAGTATCCACATAACTTTTCTTATATGCTACTAAATACTAAAACCAGGCTAGATAACATACCTAAGACTTAAAAAAGAATTCTATATGTCGGTTTTAGTGGTACTCGAGTTGTAATCAAACTAACGGATAGAGAGACGTTGCTTTTTATATAATACTACAAGCGGGTGCCCGTGACTTCGTCTAAGCGTTTTATCTTGATTAAATGTTCGATGTCCTGACTTTGTTTTGTTTTTAATAGCCTACCATTGACAAACACATACTTCCCTGACACCAAATTACCAAACATTATAAAAATTATACAGACAAAACTTCAGATTTAATATTAGCATATAGTTAAGAAAGATGCGTACTGTTTTTTTTTTTTTTGTTCGCTCAAATCTATATCTATTCCAATTCCACTGAACCGATTACGTTTTGTTTCTTACGATATTCGAACAGACATCGCCTATTTTTATTATTATTTAGTACATAGTAGAAAAAATTACGCTCAGTACTTGGAACATAGGGAGAGTTAAAGGCAGTGAGGAAACTGTAGGGTGGCAGTACTGGCCCACGAAACTGCGAAATCAGAAGTATCCTGACATTTTAAAAAAATGTAGTAATTATAAATACAATTAAAGTTAAACACAGTTAACAATTTAAAGGTTTTAGTGATTACTTTAATGATTTATTAAAATCAAATTACAATTTTTACTGGGGCCCCCATTCAATGAATTTACCACGGGCCTCAGATAGCATAGTTACGCCACTGGTTAAAAGTCTATTATTAACTTTAAAAAATTGTGGAATAATATATTTTTCAAATTATTATTTCATACTTTTTTTTTTCATACATTTTTTTCGCTTAAATGTAATACGGGCAACAGCTTACTAGCTAGAAGTAGCAACCGTTAGTGTAATCATAAAAATCTATGTCCGTCGGTCTATTAAAAAATACCTAAAATACCCATTTCTTCCTATATTATGCCTATTGTCATAATTAACCCCTTGAGCACTTACCTGGCGTTTACGCCAACTTTCTATTGTTTTTCTATTGTCTTATTTTTAAGGATACTCGACACATTAAATAGAACCGCGGGCAAAAAAAACTAATAGGTATGTAATTTATATTTCAGTCATGCGAATTTCCTAGAAATAGTAATTTAAACTCACCTATTGATAAGATCTTTGCCGGCGCCTTCGTATATGGCTTTAGACGCCATTGTATCAAATCGAGTCGCTTACGGTCGATCAGTTCCGCTTTCAGCTCACGACATATAGATGTTAATGTCTGCGGAAAAAATAGACATTATCACTAATTTAGTCTCTGCCCACACCAATAAATCAAAGCGTGATAACATAATCACTTTCGTAAGTTTACATTGCGATAGAAAATTCACAATCCGGTTTTATCATCCGGTTATAAGCACGCCATTAAAAACTTATTAATACCTATTAGATACTAACTTCATCGAAAATATCACACATAGATGTAATAAAAAAAGTAAACAATTTCTAAAACGATTCGAATACCGTACGCATGGCCGCCAGGCGATATGTAAAGTTAATTTAGAATCACTTACGTAAGTTAAAATTGCATTTGAAAATCCCACAATCTTCTTATAAATCAATAAGAACGCCATTTTCAAACTATTTAATTAACCTATTAGGTCTTAGTACCTCTTTGAAAATATCACACGTACATATAAAAAAGTAAATAATTTCTAAAACGATTCGAAATCCGAACGCATGGCCGCCAGGCAGTAAGTAAAGGTAATTGGTCCGGAGGTCGCACGCTGCGCTGCGATTGGCCGAGAACAGTGGTGTGGCATGGCGTGATATCGTCATCAGATTTTCTAGTTTTTGCATGACCGCGATGTTAAAACATTAATCGTCCGGCTGCGTAAGCGTAGTTATCAAATTACTAGGTACTATATACTATATCGGCTGAATTATTATAATACATAATCCGTTTTAAATCTCGTAGATATGTATATATTTATGATTAGTAATTCATGTGGAACTTTTTTTTAAGTGAAAGTAAAGTACCTATACGACATTAAAAAATATTGCTATTCATCCCTTTGGCTGCAAGTTGGTATGCTCTATTTCACGTTCTTGTATTTTGTTGGAGTTAATGGGTTTTGTTTTGACCGAGATTAGTTCAAATCTCAGACTTGTCTAAAGCAACATATTACTTGCAAATTTTATACGCTCGTTTATTTATTCTAATAATTTCTTAATTCTTAAATTATTCTAATTAATGTGTGGGTCAACATTAAGTAATATTTACGGCGGTCGATAATAAGATTCCAACTATTGCTAACGAAATTATATCGAATTAGTCACTAAACAAAGTGACGATGGCTCAGTGGTGAGGTAGGTGACGTGTTTCACGCCTAGATTCGAACCAACTTATCCTATTTAATAATGAGCATGAGCTTCCGGAGTTAAAATAACGTCGTGCGGAAACCATAGCATGGTGGTAGAGCAATTTCTAATTCCGCCCTGGGTAGCTTCCACCTTCAAACCTTCTAAGCTAACGTTTTCGGACGAAATTTTAATGTTTTCACTGTACTTATTTGTATATAATTGAGCACGGTTAAAAAAAAACCAATGTTTAAAACTACCTAACTTAGAAGAGTCGCCAAGAAAATCTATCTGGTTTTTTTAAGTACAATTATACAATTCACACACAATAATAAACGATTTTAGCTGAACCACAAAGAAGGGTTATCATTTCCAAACATCACTATCGTTCACGTAATGATCCAACCTGTAATAACCTTTGGACATAAAACCGGTTTGACATAGTGCTTAAACTTATTGTCAGATTTATCTGGTAATTCCTTCTGCACTCGCCCCCAAAGTCACGGTGAAGCTGTAAAGGCCCTTCCGGTCAACGGTACTAGCTAGGTTAGAAAAAAAAAGTGTTACCAGTGATGACATACGGCACAGAGACTTAGTCGCTTACAATGGGCCTAATTAGAAAGCTTAGTTATCCAAAGGGCATTGGAGAGGGCTTCGCTCTGGAGTTTAACTGCGTGATCGAATCAGAAATTAGGAGATCCGCAAAGGAACCAAAGTAACTGTAATTTCCCGACGAACTACTAAACTTATGTGCTCGTAGAACCTATACCCGATGAGGTGCCTGCAACACGTGCAACAGCAAAGACGCAGCGTAGGTAGGCTTCCCACTAGGTGGACTGACGACCTGGTGAAGGAGTCTTCTGGGCGCGGATGGCGCAAAACCGGTCGTTATGGAGGTCTATGGGGAGACCTATGTCTAGCGGTGGACGTCTTTCGGTACAATGGAATAAGTAATTAAACAAAAGAGAAAAACAGTAAACAAACCCAGGAGAAAGATACTGCTTAACCCCTTGAGCATTTACCTGGCGTTTACGCCAGCTTTCCATTGTTTTCCTATTGTCTTATTTTTATGGGTACTCGACACATTAAAAACTATTTTAACTTTGTTGATTATATTAAAAAGATAAAAGATACGATCTGTAATCTATTTACAGATAAAACCGTATTTTTATCTCCACAGTTTGTGAACAGTTTTTCTTTATTTATTTTCTATTGACAAACATTAGTTTTATATGTAAAGAAAGCTTTTTTTTTCCCCAAATTTAAAATTAAAGACGATGATTTAATTTCGATAAAATGTCATGTAAGAATAAAAGAATAACAAATCGAATCGACAATAAATAAAAGAAAAACAAATCGATTTTTGCGAAATCGATCATTTGGACCTCAATTTTATTTTTAATTCGATTGAACTATTTGGAAATTAATCGACATCTCTAGCATGATGATTAATCAGTGACGTCACGAAGTAAATGATCATGGCGGCTAGTGATTTCGGGCGGGAATTTATTATTTAAATTACTCGTGAGCACTTAACGTTATTAAAAAAATCTAGTAATTGATTATAATCGAAGGATTAAAATATGCCACAATTAAAAAAAAAATGGTGGATTACCCTATTCTGTACTATATTACTGATCATTGCAATTTATTTTTTAGGATCTCAGTTATAAAATATATTCGTTTTTTATTAATTAAATATAAAACGTAATAAGAATATTTTATTTACATAAACATATCAATTGAAGGTTAAAACCGTGAATTCGTGGCGTGCTTTTGCAAATAAACCATTCAGACAGACGCGGAAATCGACTTTTTATAGACAAAAGTTTAAATATTAAAATCAAGTAACTCACATTATCATCGACTTATAAATGCGCTAAGTCAAAATAAGTATATGTGAGAATCAAGGACGTTTCTGTTGCCATGCACCACTTAACTCATTCATCATTCATTTACCTAGTCAATTGTGACGCGTAACTAAGTAGGTACGCGAGACGTTTCGTTTCCCGAATATAAACACAGATGGCGCTAGTAACGAAATACAGTCTCTCCTCTTTTACCTTAATAGACGGCGCTGTGCTGGTTTCTAAGTATATTTAATTCACAGCGTTTCGAGTAGGTACTCTAGAAAAATAAATCGTTCTCTCGAAGTTTTTAATTAATTGAAGGAGCAACTTGTTCTCGAGATGAATTATTTAAATATTCACCTGTATTGGATATGGAAATAAACGAACACGAAATTACATGCTTATTAACAAAAAAATAGTTTAAAAAACTAAAAAATAAAGCACGCTTTAATATCTAGGGGGCGTTTGGTTATTTTTTATAACACGGGTAGTCTGAACGGTGATTACCTAAATAATCCATCCATCCATCCATTTAACCCAAATATTATATTTTTCTAAACTAGCTAATGTTGTTTTTCGGAAGGACCTTAATAGCTTCACCGTATCTTTGCGCAAAAGGTAACTAGCACATGGGTTCGAACCTCGACTTCGCCGTTACCTGTGACATAAAATTCTCGAGGAATTTGAACAAAGCTAAACCCTACATTTTTTATTTCTTATATAATTAAAAAAAGGTTCCTTACAGGAGCTATGTACCTGCGTGTTATGTGCAGGAGTGTGTGTGCAGTGTTGTGCGTGTAATGCTTGATGCATGGGCAGTGTCACTGTATCGCGCTGGTAGCGGTGTCAAGAGCCTCCCCAGTTGGGGAACGGAGCACCTCTTGGGCCGCCACCGGAGGGGGACCCGGAGAGTGTGCGGGAGCAAAATTAGCCGTCTGTCCCCGACGGCGGGAACGGCGGTTTCGCGGGCGTGGGCGTTAGCACGCAAGTGAACCTGGTTTAAACGGAAAGATCCTATTTCTGCGAGTGATTTTATCGTCGCGGTCGATTAAGATGTTACGCAGTCATCGTCTCTTGTAGACGGCGCGTCGGACGGGCGAGTACGAGACGGCTCGTTCTATGAGGGGATTCGGGTGTGTCTCTGCGCGTTCGAAGATGGCGCGACAACGGGGTTTTAAGAACGGACCTAATGGTGGGCTGGTTCAGATCCCTGTGTAAAACCAAATTTCTCTGGAACCATTGAGCCCCTGCAGCTTTCCTTACAAAGCGATTCTGAATCCTTTATAAGGCGTGCATCTTAGATCTCCTAATGTGACCGAACGCGGGTGCACACTACGTGATGATGGGTCTGACCAACATCTTGTACAGAGTAATTTTATGGCGGAGGGCTATTCTGCTCTTGGAGATGTAGAGCGGGTAGAGACGGCTTAGTACCATGGCGCTTCTGAATGTGAGCTTTTTAACCCAAAGACGTCTACTGCTGGAATAAGATGTGGCGGGTTGGCGATACGAGGGAGGTACAGCCCTCACTCGTCATGAGACGGAGCCTGAGTATGGAGGTGCATTGCCGTGTCTCATTGCACCTCCCAGGGGCGACGTCGTAAAGACCCACGCATCGATGAGACGTTCACGCACGCCAGGGGAAGCGGTAGTGTAATGCAGACAGCATTGACAGCACAGAATGCCTCCTAGCACTCGGCGTTGCGAATGGGTTGGAGCTTTAGTGGTTATTCCTAACGCTTCACGCCGGGCGAGTCCTACATATCCTCTCTTCGGTGTGCGAAACAAATAAGGCGGGTTGCCGATCTCAAATAGGTGTATAATACTTGACGGTATCGAATGGTAAAATCCAGTAAATAATTGAAATCGTCATACGCTAGCGAAGCCGTAAATTCTTATTTATCGATCAAACAACTTAAATAAACACATATGTAGTTTTATGTAATACATTAACCTACTTATTTTACTATATCCATGTTTGGCAAGAAAGGTTTCGTAATGTGTGTCTGTCACAAATTAAATAATAAATATTATGTAAATTTATTATTACGTGCAGCAACTACCACCGTCCGTCCCCTCCTCGCGGTACAAGACCGCATCCGCAGATGTATTACGTAAACAGAATTTTAGAGTTTTCTGACATCCCTTGTCTATACTTATAAATAAAATTGAAGTGTCTGTCTGTAATGTGTTAAAATATTTTCGCCACACATCCGGCGGCGCCTTAGGATATTATCCGCCTACATCCGGTAGGACCGGTTCTCACCTGTCACATGCCAGATCGCTTGGAATGACTATATAAGGCTCTGTAGAGCCAACACAGGGACAATTGAGTTCTACCTGCCCAAGTGAATGTACCTGATGTAATAAAGTGGTGACGTGGAAATAATACATAGTGAGAGTGTTTAATAATAATATAGCGACAGTATTTTAACAAATGTCAAAATATTTTTTTATAGTAAATAGATATAAATTGTCAATTGTAATGTAACAAAAAATATTATTATTAAGTCGTGTATAAAATGATGAATTGTTTTATTTATATTAATACCGTGTTCATTCTAACAAATATTAATTTAAGCTCGGGCACCAGGTGAATAATCCTGAAGGGATGAAATCTCACCGTTATAGAAATGGATAAAACTGGCACACAGATACACAAGGAAGATACTAAACCAGATCTTCAAGGGGTAGATAATAAATCCAGCATTAGATTAACATGGGTTTATTGTCCTGGATCTAGGAAATTATTATAATATTATACATACATAAGGTTTTCAAACAGAAATACACGGTGTCGAAAATACACTCTTTTGCATAGGTTAGATATGAAGCATTTCTCTTCACTCTAAAGCCTGGAACCTCGACATTCCTCTCGGGAGCCGAATTTCTTCAGAGAACAACGCCACATCAGAAATACCGTTAAGGCGTAGCCAAAAAGAGAAATCCATAAGAATAAAACTCTTAACCAAAATGAAAACTAAAATCTAAATTAAACCCCAAACTATAAAAAATAAACCCAATAAAGGACATGTGGGAAGAGAGAATGTGGATTATGAATGGGTTCATGTGGGGTGGGGATTTGGAAGCCGGAACAATGACGGAAATACCTGGTTCCAGAATAAGGAACAACCCCTAATTAGCTACTTTCTTTTCAGTCGGAACCGCCTCAATTGGGTCAAGAATTGCAAGATTATTCTACGAGAAAGTTTAGTGTCACAACATCGCCCGCTCGTTGTCGAAGTTAAGTTGGTGGTAAGGGGATTTTCTAATGATGCCCGCCTAGCTAGCTACCATCCTCAAGTTTGAAAACCTGTCGCCCAAATACCAATAAGTGTGTTCCGGCAGCATCATTTGATAACCATTACCAGTAGGCTTAGTGTCTTCACCATCCTGGACCACATCATCACTTAACATCAGGTGATATTGTGGACAAAGCACTAAGCCTATTACGTGTAAAACAAAAATTGGGTGTGAAGCTTCAAAAAAACATGGAACCACTACCCCGAAAAACTAAGTGTCATATGTTAGAGAAGAATATACAAAAAAACCTTTTTAATCTTTCGCGCTTTGTACTCATATTAATAAAATAAAACAATGTGCAATGATATTTAAAGAACGATTGGTAGATAAAAATGATAGAAATGGGAAATATGGAAGCATTCAGTGAGATGAATGAATGTATAAGAAATGCAGCAAAGGATGTTTTAGGAGAATCGAAAGGGAAAGAGAAAGGCATGAAATATAAGGATACTTGGTGGTGGCCGGAAGAAATACAAGTGATTAAGGAGAAGAAAGTAAGGTTCAAAGAGTGGTAAACGGAAGAAGGTAATGACATCTTGAAAGAAAGAAAAAAGAGTGAAGTATGATGAGTGTAACAAAAAAAAGCCAAGAAAACCATGACCAGAGCAAAAGCCCAGGTCGTACCCGTCTGTTCTGAATTCTGCTACCTCGGGTCACTCTTAAATTGTGACAGAGAAATGTACCACGAAATAAGGCAAAGAATCAACTCAGGTTAGATGAAATGGCGATGGTGTAGTGTGATTTGTGACTCCAGGATGCCCCATAAACTAAAGGGCAGGATATACATATATAAGACTGGTTATGACAGATTATGTTGTATGGATCAGAATGCTGGGCAAGTAAGAAGATGGATGAGAAGCGATTGCATGTAGCTGAGATGTGAATGTTGAGATAGAGACGTATGGTGTCACAAGAATAGATAAAATAAGAAATGAATATATATTAGAGGGAGTTTGAAAGTTGCGCCAGTGGTAGAAAAGTTGAAAGGTTCCCGTTTGTCGTGGTATTGACCTGTTATGAGAAGAGAGGAAGAGCATGTGGGTAAAATAATAAAGAGTATGAATGTGGAAGGATGGAAAAGTAGAGTAAGGCCAAAGAAAGTGTGGATGGAGTGTGTAAGATATTAAAGAAAAGGGAGTAAATGAAGAGATAGCGGCTGATAGGGACGTATGAAATAAGAAAACATACTGTGCCAACACCAAGTGAGTCGGGAAAAGGCATGAGAATGATGATGAGATATGAATGTATATACGATACCTATACCAAAAATACATTTTTTATAATTTTTGTTTTTCCGTCTGTTTCTTCCGGGTAATCCCCTGAACGGCTGGACCGATTCGGACTGGACTTTTTTTTGGTAGACAGCTGAAGTTACTCCGCGTAACTTAGGCTACTTTTATTTTCGAAAATAATCTTGGTTCCGCGTAAATAAAATATTAAATCTCATAAAAATTGTAAATAAACTCCGATTCAATGCACAGTTTTAATGGCAGGTATTTGAATTTGTGAAAAATATTTTTGCCTAATGTTAGTTGCAAAAAATTTTACGGGAAATAATTAGATTTCCGTATAAAAAAAATTAAAAACTATATTAGGCAGTGATAAATAAATGAAACGCGGGCGCAGCCGCAGGCACAGAGGAGGCAAAATAATTCCTCGTACAAACCGAAACATTACTACACTGACCTTTGCCATTCTAATGTTTTCGTCCAACGAGGTACATGAATTTCATTACCGTAAATTATCGAGTTTCACGCATTTTCAAAATAATTATACCCACCTATTTTTCATATAATTGTTTTGCGTTTTAAGCAGAAAATTAGTAATTTGAAGAGATGATGGCGCAGTGGATAATTAAGCCGGATTCCGCGTCAAAGGGCGCGGGTTCGAGCCCACCTTCCCAACTCTAAAATTAGCCTGAGCCTTCGTTAAATGCAAACATCGTGAGGAAACCATAGCTTGGTGGTAGGACATTTTCTAATAATGCCCGTCTGGGTAGCGACCTCCCTCAAGTCTGAAAACGTGTCGCCAAATACCAATAGGTGTGTTCCGGCAGCATCACTTGAGAACTAGGCTTAGTGTGTTTACCATCCTAGACCACATCGTCACTAGGCATCAGGTGAGATTGTGGTCAAAGCGCTGAGCACATACAGTATATAAAAAATAATTCAATCAAAGCTTAAATTGTCTATTTTTTTTAAGAGATCTGTCAATTCGACGTATGCGATTTTAGGAGATCATGACCCCTACGACTCCCCCTCTCGATCCGCCACTGCTTCCGTTAGGTTTGTGACATGTGACAGAGAAATTTAGGCGTAGTTTTTTTTTTTACAATCCTAGTTAAAATTGTTGACCGGAAGGGCCTTTACAGCTTTACAGGCGAGTACTGAAGGCACTCAGCCACAAAAAGTAACTAGCACAAAGTAAACTTTGGTAACCCAAAGTGGTACGAATCTCGGCTTGGCCGTTACCCGTGTTGTAATATTTCACGGAATTTTAATCCTAGCTAATCCCAATATTTTTTATTTATTAATAACTAGCGTATTATTTTTTTTTTTTATATGGAACACTAATTATTACCCTTAAAAAATTCAGTACTAAAGTAAAATAAAATAAAGTAAAAATTCAAATTTTTATGAGTATTTTTTTTTACGCGGAAATCTTATTATTTTTGAAAATTAAGAGTACCCACACCTTTTTTTTTATTACATAGGGATATGCGTTTAGCCACCGTTCTCCCATGCGGGGGCAGGGAGGGTGGGTGGAACTAACACCAGGGAAGGAGACCCTAGCGACTACCCACTAAAACCCTATGAGTGACCGTCTCTACCGTCACATGACGTTGGGCAATACGGGATCGCAAGCTTGCACCGCGACAAGAGTACCCACCCTAAGTTACCCGGAGTTATTTCAGCTATCTACAAACAACATCCCGCCAAAATCGATACCCGTCGTTCCGGAGATTACCCGGAACAAACAGACAGACAAATTAAAAATATATATATGTATATTTATTCTGTATATGTATCGTATCTATTTGGTAAAAATAAAATAGTAATTTTGACATTACGAACAGACACTTATTAATCTCGCATTTTATACTTTGATCGATTCAGGTCTTGTTTTTTTCTAAATCGATTTTTTTCCGTTCTATAGTAATTTATTAATAGTATGATAAACAATTTTTTTTCAAAGCTGGATTAATAATATTATACTTTAACTGCCTCGGTAGCGCAGTTGTATTACATACGACTGCCGTTCTGAGGTCTCGGGTTCGATCCCCGGGTCGGGTCAAGTGATATTGGGTTTTTTCTACTCAGTATCATCCCGGAGTTTGCAATTTGTGCCCGATATGGCGACAGGCTCGCCCCCTGTCACATCTGGGACGGAACTAAGCTCGGCGAAATGTGGGTGGTGTAGTTCGCTACTTCACCTCTGCCTAACCCTTCGGGGAAAACAGGCGTGAGCATATGTATGTATGTATGTACTTTAAAAAAATGATAATTATTAATTATGTATTTTTTACGTATATTTATCATAACAATATCGTTTGTTGTTTTTCGTTTGTTTTTTAATTGGAAGGATTAGCTAAGGTCAATTTCGTGGAATTCCATGCAGGCAAACAGCCCAAGGCGAAATTCGTACCGCTTTAGTGCCCTTGTGCTAAGTTGCCATTTTCCAGTTCAGTGCACTAAGCTCTCGCTATCTTCATAATTCGGCTGAAGCAGTCGAGACCATTAAGGTTAGGTATCGTCCATTAATCACGTGAAGATCGAAAGTGTGAGGGTATGGAGAAAATTAAGACATATCACAAGGGGGTGGGGATGTTGGATGCAGTAAGATATTACGTTTTTTTTTACCTTTTTTATTAGCAACAATTTTGAAATATTTCGAGAATTATTTTTAGATTATATTTGTATCCTAATATTACATAAAAGGTAACGGCTATATGTCCGTCTGTCTGTTTGTCCGTTACTTAGTTGGCTTATAACTAGAGACGCACTGAAATGATTTATTTGTTATTCGTTAAATAATAAAAGAGAGCATAGACCAAATAAACAGAATAATAAAAAAAATACATTCACAAAAATTGAAACTGTGTTCCTTCTTACATCATCATCCCTTATATTATACAAAACGTCTATCTGTCTGTTTGCTAGTACACGCGAGAGGAGCCGCGGGATTTAACTATAAAATATTTTGTCCATTCAACCATGAGACGTCCATCGCTGGACATAAGTCTCTCCTAATAAGGGGGAAGGGGGGATACTTTGTAGCATAAAATTAAGGATTAGTGTAAAACTTAGGTTCTCAGCGTGAGCGATGATAACGCCCCCTTGAACCGAAGGCCCTAATAACCATTGAGATAGCGCAAGGAGGAGCTAGGGTAGATTAAAAAATACTCTAGAAGTGTTCGGTGAACAAGGTTGAGAAACTGTGGGCTAAAACTGTGGTTTGCCACATGATTAATGGACGACATTAAAGTAACAGAGTTAGTCAGTTAGTCCTCTCGGAAAAACTAATGTCACATACGTGATTTTGCTGGCGCAACGCCTTACTTTAAATATTGAAGCAATGAAATCAATCATAGTTTTTACATCATTAATAATTATTATCTAAAGCCATTATGAAATATATAATCAAAAATATTATTATTGATATGTATATAAATAACAAAAACATTTATACATAATAATAAAATAATAGATACGTAATAAGATATGAAATAGGGTTGCCAACTATCAAAAGCCGGACCTAAAATTTGCAGGAAAATGTAATTAACAATTTAATAAACACGATTGATAATTTAATGAATAGAAAGCGGGACCGGATTCAGTGGCTGGTAACAGGGGCTTCAGCCAGCGGGAGATCTTGATTTTGTGGGGGCCTAGACTAACTGAAGTTTTGCGGCTATTTGTAGGAATATTTTAAGTTACTAGTTGTGTGCCCGGGGATGCGCCCGCGTATCATATATTTTTCACTAAGTAATAAAGTTTTTTTTTTTAATTTTTATACGGAACCCTACTTATTTTCTAATTTTTTTTTTGTTACTAACAATAAATAAAGTTATTTCTCGCAAATTCAAATACCTGCCAGCAAAAGCATACTTTGAATAGGATTTTATTATAAATTTCATGAGTTTTAATTTTTTTTTTACGCGGAATCCTAGTTACCAGCAGTAACTTCACCTATCTAACAAAAAAGTCCCGTCCAAATCGGACCAGCCGTTCCGGAGATTAGCCGGAACATATAGACAAACAGACAAACATTTAAAATCCTAATCTAAATTTTGTCATCTAAGATAAATATATCAATCTAATTATAAGAGAACGCGTGCCAATAATATAAACCATAGATTGAGTCTACATCTTTTTTTATCAATTCATCTTTGAGAGGACGGATCATAGATTAAAGATTGCACTCTGTACGTACACTGGCCTGTCAATTGATGACGTGTAATTGTAACCTTATTATTTTTTTACTTCACCCTACTAATTACGCACGGGCTATATCACTGACATAAATATAAAACAAACAACAGTTGCTCTGAACATATTGACATATTCAATATGAATAAAGAAGTAATTTTGAATTTTTTTTTTAAATAAAGTTAAATATGATGAAAAAAAAAAAACAATTCATTAATCGTAATCACTTTTTTCAAACTTGACATTTTACGAATTATTTATTTCAACTTGGCTGTTTATTTTCGTCGCCTTTGCCCAAATTATTGTTTTTTTTTTATCATTTACCATTGCCATTACCATTTACGTAAATGAATATTTATTCGAAAAACAAATCGACAAGGCGAAGTCTTCGTTTTTAAATTCACAAATATTACATTATAACGTACAAGTGTTACGTAAATGTAATTTGCAATTCATTCGCGGATCTTGAATTATAAATGGTATAATTTATTATAAATAAACTTCTAATTTATTAGCGAATTATATAACAAACTTGCCTTGAATATCTCTATGTATAAAGTCTTATTAGAAACAACTTTTATATAAAATTATTTTTAACGCGTATAAGTTACTTTTTCAATATAGGCAGATTATGATATTTCCCGTGCCTTTTGAAAAAGAATGAAAGAAAAAAAAACAAAAACAACAAACACAAATCGTAAAGCTATTTACACGCTTGTTAGACAAACAATTAGTCTTATTTTATCTGTGATTAGACTTTAAATTAAAATTAAACAAACAATGCAACTAGTGGGAGTGATAAGAATTAAACGATTAATGGCGTCTGTCGTTATTCGCAAAATTAATGTTACCTCTTTTTAATCTAATTTGAAAACAGATACAAAAATTAATTGCAATCTTTAAAGTATATTACACGTCTACTTTTTTAATTAGAATTGTAATTTCCAATAACTGGCTGATTGTTTTTTCATTTTTTGTTTTTTTCTTTCTTTCTTTTTGTTTAATAGCAAAAACTTAGGCGGGATTTCGGGCTGTCGTGCTACTTAATTCTTATTTTTTATTCTTTACCTTGTGCTTACATTATGTAAGTTTCTAGGTACTTTACGTAATATAGTTATTGTGGGCAAGTAAATGTTATTAGAAAATATAACAATTTTGAGATGACACAGAAAAAAATTGCATTACATTACAAAATATTATGCGTTTTATTTTACGCGTTTTAATTTAAGCTTTTTTTAACTCCAAAAATATGTACGCAATTTTATATAGAAGTATGGTTTTCTTCTCCGAAGTAACTTCACTAATAAATGCAAAAGTTTGTTTAAAATTAAATAATTTTATTTATGAAGTAAATAAAAAAAAAACGTCTATTATTCAAATACCTTGAATAACAAATAACAAGTTAAATAAAAATAGATGATATTTAAATTGACGTCAATTTGTTTTTTTTTTATATCCATACAAATTTTAAGCCTCGTGTCCTTTGAATTGTGTATGAAGTTGATCGACTTTGGACCCGCCAACGTAAATATTATTTCATATTAGCAATGGAACGTGTATAAACATTCAAAAACAACTTTAAAATCACACAAATATGCTAACGATATTTTAATATTGCGAGTTACAAAAAAAAACCTAGGTAGATGGTAACTTATACCACAATGCGCGCGAACTTTGTTTACCTACTGCCGTGTTGTTTTTTTTTTTTCAACGTACACGCGCGTGCGCGACCTTTTGCCACTATCTTGTCTAACTGGTTTTTAATTATTATTTTTATACACGCTCGTAACTATTTTTACTACTTATTTATCATTATTTTTATTAACACATTTATACTTTTAATTACACTAATTAAATAAATTTTGACATCCAGTGCATAATAAAAAAAACATGAACACTTTCTTTTTCCAGTGTACCTAGTTACTAACCACAATTGGGTTATGTGACAACAACATTAACGTAACATTAAAAAGCGACAATAATTATTGTAACAATAAAAATGATCGATTACGCCAACTCACATTTAATTAATCGATGTTTTCGCGACCGCATACACTTGAATCAGCAATATAGATAACGTTAAGAGATATCAAGAGCCGCTAGAATTTAGTCACTCGCGAATTTTAATATTTTACAAAACGTGCAAACAACCACACCGCGCGGCTTCCGGACGACGACTGACTCGATCCGCTTTAGCCAATGAGAGCGAAACCGCGATGACCGATGACCAATGATATTCATTATTCAAAACCGACAAGCACACGTTTGTAACGTGTATCGCAAAACGATCTCATACGAGGTGATCGACGAAAGAGTTCGGATTTCGACGGCAAATAAATTTTTGTCCCAATACACATTACACCGTTCCGTTCCTCGTTGCTCGCTAATGACCCGGGAGTATGAACCGTTATCGTTCAAGATTTTTAAATAAGGAATGACAAATTTATATTATATTTTATTTTTCTTACAAAAGATTGCTCGATAATGAAATCATACAGCCATTAATAAAATAACATATCAGAAAATAACATAAGTAGGTATCTATTGATAATCAATCTTGTAAAATATCTAATGAAGTCGGCACTTTTTAAGTAATTAATTTTTTCAAGTGATGAAAACAATGCATGAAACGGTACGGTTCCTACATAACAAACCAAGTCGCCTTCCACGTCTGTCTGTTTATCCGTTAACTCGTCCTAAGCCACGCAGCGAATTTTGATGACGTTTTCACCGTTATTTAGATATTTTATTCCACAGAATGTTTATGCATATAATTTATAGTAATGAGGCTTTTGTATAAGTAGAAATAATAATTACGTTTTGTAACAAAGTCACAAACAAAAATCATGACTCACGTAGACTAAATATTAAGATTTTTTTTTCCGTAACATCAAATTGATATACTAAATAAATGTAGTTCTTAAAAAAACCTAGTCTAATCTATATCTTGTAATATTGACACAAAATAGCACAGGTCTCCTGGACCACATTCTAAAATCAACGCAGACAAAGTCACGACAAAAAGATAGTTATTAGTTAGTCTATACAAATAAATAAAATTAAAGTGCCTGTTTGTAATAATTAAGTAACAGCTTTTTACTAAATACGTATGAATGTATATACGGTATGCATAACAAAAAAAAAAAACAATTTTTTAAATCGTTGTCTCTCTGTTTGTTCCGGCTAATGTCCGGAACGGCTGAACCTATTCTAACGGGACTAGCAGATAGCAGAAGGCAAGGGGCGCAACTTTTGACTACTTTTAATTTTGGAAAATAATTAGGTTTCCGTTAAAAAATTCAAAACATCAATTCAATACACAGTTTTACTTGCGAATATATGAAAAATAATTGAGGGCATATACGATAAATGAAACCCATTCTTTTTCGATGATTCTTCAAAAACGATATTACGAATATAACGAATAGGAAAGAAAACAAATATACGACCGGAGTCGCGAGAAAAAGCTAGTTAGTATCCATAAGATTACTAGCTGCGTTGCAAACTTTCAAATATGGCGGACACGCTACCTTGTTCGTGAAACAGGTTTGTTATTTCGACGCATTGTAATTAATGCGAAATTACATAACTGCATAGTTACACTATGCCTATTCTAATTTCCCACTCCAAAAACATTACATTAGTAAATAATTTTATTACTTAACTGGCTGTGTGCCCGCGGCTGCGCCCGCGTAATAAATGTTCTTCGTTGCATTTTATTTTTTTATACGGAACCCTACTTTTTTTTAATACCAAGATAAAGAAAAAATATTTCCCATTAATTCAAGCACTTGCCCGTAAAACTGTGCATAGAATCGGTTTTTTTTTAGGTTTTTTTTTTTACGCGTAACCCTAATTATCTGTGTTGGCTTGTCATGATAAAAACAAGTTGTTTTAATGTGTCGAGTACTCATAAAAATAAGACAATAGGAAAACAATGGAAACCTCGCATAAACGCCGGGTAAGTGCTTAAGGGGTTAAAAAAACATTTTTAAATTAGTGCTTAAAACAGTTTAAATAAAAAACGTGTCTATTTATCACGTGTTTAAAAATTCTTTGTGTTTAATTTCTTTAAATGATAAAGCTTCAGAAATATTTCCACTGTTGAGTTTTTCGACCCTGCACTTAGGATGTATTAAGTTTGCTGCAAAATGAGCTGGAGACATTGCCATTTTAAGCTGGGCATATAACTTATTTACATCATCTGTGAATGAATACTCTGGCTCACGGTACATTCTCACCCTCAAACATATTATTAAGCACTATCCACGCTTCAGTCACTTCGCCAATACAGCAGGAAGTCTTCTGGGAGATGTCAAGAGTAACGGCAATATTTTCCATTTTTTTGTAGAGCCTGAGCTTGTTGCTTCAGTGCCATGACATTTACATTTAATGAAATTGACAAATCTATTTATATATTTAAGCATATATTCATATTACACGCCAATTATATGCCAATTTTCCAAAAAAAATCTTTTAACCAGTCAGCCATTGTGTTCTACAGTACCTGTTGTGGTCTAACAATTGCTTTTCCACCAGCTTATTTGTATTTGGCACACGCAAAGTGAGTGAATATGAAGTACGGCATTATCGATTTAACTTTTTCAGTAATGTCTTCTGCGTTCAAATCCTTCTCTAGAAGGTTTACCAGGCGTGACGAACAACCGGACGTAAGTGTATCCTTGTGAGAAACTATTTCTTCCTGTTGCGCCAAATCTCATCTCATACGACACATATTTGCTGCGTTGTCTGTCACTACGCTTCGCATCGTGCAGTTGAGAGTTTCACATTGTTTTATTGCCGGCGTACTAACTTTAACCATGTAGTCGGCTGTATGGCTTTCGGCGCCTGTATCTATTGGATCAATTAAATGAGTTGAGTTTGTCGACACAGACTATCGAGTCCTGCCTAACGTTACTGCAACTATCAATTGACAGATTGACAACTTTGTTTTTCAACTCATTTTTTACGCTTTCTTGAGTCGAATAGATTACCAGCAATTTGTTTTGCGGTTTGGAGGTTTATATCCTCGCCGTAAAATGTCCATTAATTTCAGGAACTGTGGGTGTTCTACGTGGTTAAAAGGCGTGTTGGTAGCAAACATATAACGAGATAATTGTAAATCAATTTTCTTCTTATCTCATTGACTTGTGGCAATAGGATTTTTTTTCATTGATTTGTTGACGCTCGCGCTGATGCTGGTACTGGCATTTTTAGATGGAGAGTAGTAACACTAACAGGTGTAGGTGTGGCAGAACTGGCAGAAGAATTATCTGAAGATCGGGAAGAAACAGCATCACTCAACACCCACGACTCCTCCACCACTAAGTTCTCGATCGCGTCAAGATTTGCATCAGTGTTAGAACCGGTGGTACTACATTGCTGTTAAGTGTGTCTCCATTCTTTCCACAAGTTCAACTAGTTCTTTCTTACATTTTCTGCAACGCACCCTTGCGTCTTCAATATGGTATTTACTTGAGGAATCAATATGCTTTGTTCCCAAATTGCATGCTTTTTGCGTCCTGGAGTTGACATTTTATTATAGGTGTTGTTATAGAATTATAGAATTTTTTTTCTAACTTAGTGAATGCTGTTGACCTAAAGGGCCTTTACAGCTTCACCGTGACTTTGGGGGTGAAACATTAGAAAGAAAGGCGCTCCTATTTATAGAATTCATAGGTAATTCTCCCCCGGAAAAGTCCCGCTAAGAAAGTCCATATGTCGACCGTCGAAAGAAAGTAATTCAATGGACTAGTGGGTATTCCACTTGTTTAAAATATAACATAATATAAATATTGGGGATTGCCTTATTAAACATGTACAGTAGATAGAAAATACAGAATGAATGTAGAACGTTTAGTACGGATTAGAGATAGATACACCGCACGCAACAAAAAATAAATGTTTGTTTATCCATTCATCGATTTTTGTAAATATCTAATTTACTATGGCGAATTTTAAAATAGCTAGTCTATAAAAATAAATGATTGAATATAGGTCTATTTGATTTGAAATTAATGGCCTAAACTAAAAAGAAAAAAAAAAACACTTGTTTAAAACAATTTGAACAGTTTATTTTATAAATAAAAAAAAAACTGTGTTCCAACCTTAATTATTTTCTAAAATTAAAAGTACCCTAAGTTACCCGGAGTAACTTCAGCTATCTACCAAAACAAAAAGTCCCGTCAAAATCCGTCCAGCCGTTTCGGAGGTTACCCGGAAAAAAAAAACAGACAGACAGACAAAAATTTTAAACATTGTATTTTTTATACAGGTATCGTATATACAATCATGACATTACAAACAGACACTCCAATTTTATTTATTCATATAGATTTAATATCATTACATCACGCCTATAGTGTGTTTGGCAAAAAAAATTCAAATTTGAGGATGGTAGCGCCAGGAGGGCATTATTAGGAAATGCCCTACCACCATGCTATTGGTTTCCTCGCGATGTTTTCGTTCACCGAAAGCTCAGGCTAATTTTAGAGCTGGATACGTGGGGTCGAACCCGCGTCCATTGATAGAAAATTAGATCGTACTACCAACTGCGCCATCACCGTTTCATCGTGTTCGCGTTGTCTCAAACCAAAAACGACTAAGCTTTTCAATTTAAAATAATTTTAAATTTAATACAATGTATATAAAAACATTCAAATCAAATCACATAAAAAAATATTTATTCAATTTAGGCCCTAACAAGGCGCTTATGAACGTCTAAAACACTACCACCGGTTCGGAAAACAACCCAGTCGAGAAGAGCAGGCTAGAAACTCGATCTGGTTCTTTTTTTTTAAATATATATAATAAATATTTTTGTTTTCATATAAAAAAACTATACAAATCATAGTCTTAATAATGTTAGCGGAAGCACAGAGATGTGGTTTCATTTTAGACATCACTATCGTTCACGTAATGATCCACCCTGTAATAACCTTTTGAGATTAAAACTTGCTTGACATAATACTTGAACTTATTACATTTTTTTTTTTTGGTATATAGCAGAAGTTACTCCGCGTTTTATTTTAAAAATAATTAGGGTTCCGCCTAAAAAAACAAAACGCATCAAATTTTGAATAAAATCCGATTAAATGCTGAGTTTTACGGGCAAGTGTTTAAATGTATGAGAAATATTTTTACTTTATATTAATACCAAACAATTTTTACGAAAATAATTAGGGTTCCGTATAAAAAAATTAAATCGCAGTGAAGAATATATGAAACGCGGACAAAACCGCGGGCACACAGCTAGTTTAATATAAAATATAGGATACGAGTGCCATGTGGTGCCGGCGCAAAATAGTAGCAACCCATATCTTTCCGTGGGTGTCATAAAAGGTGACTAAGGGATGGAAACCAGAGGATGGGCAGCAACATCCTTGGAGCATGACAAGCAACCGATTGCGATCGTCAGCCTCTTTGACAAGCGCGCAATCCCACCTTTTTAACGAGGGCAAATGCATTTACGCACCACCCTTACCGATTGCATTAGTGAAACCGAAGTCTCCCAATGCAATGGGTAAGGGGGTGCGGAGGGACGTCTCCGCACCAGTGTGGGACTCACCCGGACGTGAAGCGTCCGGAAATACCCACTAAGCCCTCCGGAGCCGCCCGCCGCATTCGGGATGGAGGCGATACGGGATCGCCATGGCATGCACCGGCAATCCCGCCTCCCTATTTGGGAAAGACCTGTGTCCAGCAGCGGACGTCTTATGGTTGCATGGATGGATGGATAGGATACGCGGCAATTTGTACATCCGCTCCTGATTACACGTATTTGTGTGTATATCACCAGGGAAGATTAAAAGTTACTAAAAACATATCACGTGACTAATGACCGACCCCTAAGTGGAGCTAAAAATGACCTCTGTTTACACATGAGTCTAGATTGTAGGTTTGAACAATATCCAATGTTTATTGATTAGAAGGTCCAAGGCCGCCCGAAAGTAGTTCGCCATGTCTTTCGAGGTGAGACATTTCAACTCATATTATCTGTGTCAAACGTTACTTGGGACAATATTGTTATGTAATACTAGCTGTGTGTCCACGGAACCGCCCGCGTTTCATATATTCTTCACTGCGTAAAATAGTTTTTTAATAGTTATTGAAAAACAATGTTTTGATGGTGATGTTCATTGAATCTTATTTTGTTCACAATTGCATGTGTTTTAATTGTTTTACGCGAAACCATAATAATTTTGTTTCCAGAATTTTTTAAGGGACTTTTGTCTTAAAATACATGCCAGTTCCATCGTAACTAATCTAAATCTACTCACAAATACATTAAAATACAAAGGGACGAATATAATATAACAAATTTCTATAAATTATAAACTAAATTTAATAGAACTACACAGCATTCTGGCAGACTCCGATGTTGGATCTGCCAGAATGCTGTGGTACGCGCCTACATCCCGGATATGAATACTTAACTTAGTAACAAGTGCCATCCTATTATTATAATTACTGGAACTTTCTATCAAGAAATGATGGACATTATCAATCCTGTTGCACTTGTTACATCAAGGAGAATCCGTGGTTTTCATGAGATATCCAAACTTTCTTGATGCTATGCGTCCAGACCTTAACCTTAACATTGTAACGACAGAATTCCGATCCATGTTGGTTTGTTTAAACCACGGAATAGGTGGAGCCTCACTGAATGGTACGATACTAAATTCCCATCTCCTTATATACTAAATCAAAATATTCTTTCCACATGTCACGACAAAACACTCTTACATTGACCTAAATCTTCAGAATACAATGGAATCCATATTTCTGTACCTTCTACTAAAACCAGCTTCGCTAAACGGTCAGCTTTCTAGTTTCCTTCTAAACCTATATGAGACGGAGCCCCTTGCAATTTGAAACGTGTCTCAGTATTATGAATTTTCAGAATCTCTTGAAAAATTGCATAGGCTATCGAAATTCCTCTGTCCTCAGAAGCACGTCGAGCAAAACGCTGGAGAGCACTCTTGCTATCTGTTAAAATAACAATATTTTGGTGCATTGATCTAATACTATGCTTAATAGCTTCCAAAATTGCAAATAGTTCCAAAGTCATTATACATACTTTAGTCTGTACCTTATATAATCCAATGCAAGATGTAAATGCTTCATTATACGCTGCGCTCTGACCATTCATAGCTTTTGCACCATCTGTGTAAATTTGTACCCCCATCCACTATATGGTCCAGCGACCTCTTTTGTTATATCGTATCAAGAGTAATTGGGTTAAGTGCCTCTTTTGGTCCAACACAGCAATTTAAATCTAATTTAATGATATTATTTACATTTATATATGAAGTCCAAATATCTAAAGAGAACATCTTAAAGGGGTAGCTTGAATGTAAGTGAAAGTTTTTTCCAGAATTTCATTATAAGCAATGATTAATAATGGCTTTTTTTCTAATCCAGTAAGCAAAAATTTACATAAATTTGTAAATTCTTTTAACAGCAAAATTGTCTGATTTTTTGTCCAGGACTATGCCTTTAAAAAATACTTATAAGCAAGAAAACGTCTTCTTTAATACAGGGTCGGTATACATACTTCACTCTCCATAACATTCAAGGTGATCTCTTTATGAATCCACCAATTATCTTTTAAGCTTGATTCTGTATTTTATCTAATTTCGTTGCATGTGTCTTTGCACTATTATCATATAATATGCACCCATAGTCTATCTAGTCTACTTTGTATGAGTGAAGTATATATATTTTTCTTAAACGTATTGGATACACTCCCCAAATACGGCCTGATAACACGTTTAAAAATTTGGCAACTTTTCGTACAGTTTCATTTATATGATTTTTCCTTAAAAGAGTCCTGTTTAAAACCATGCCTAAATATTTCACTTTGTACGGATTTTATAAGGATTTCTATATTTTATTCTTGTTATATTAGAAATATCCACACTTTTCAATAATTTAACGAGTGCCATTTGCAATGGTAATATTTCTATAGCAGTAATACTAACTTCAAACTGATCTTCTATATTGCCACTAACTTCAGTAGACTCCTTGTGCTCTGTCGAATTACTTCTCATAAAACGTCTTGAACGTCTTCTTGTAACTTCTGTAAATTCTTCTTCACTGCTTTCTAAGCTGCTTTGGCGAATTCTCTTTTCAAAGGATTTATTAATCGCGGAATCCGTGACTGTTTTCATGTTTTTTTTTAACTCGCTTTAACATTGTTTTATAATATCTGAATCACTCAAATTATCAGAATTCTCTTCCAAGTCGTTTTCGTCCATTTCTGTATAACTTTTCCGTGGACGGGTAGAAATAAAAAAACTATTTTTATAATAAAACATGCATCACTCGTGCACTCGCTACGAAAGACGGAGTTGTGTATAACCTAATAATGATCCTGAAATTGTTTTGGGTACTAACAGAAAGCAAAAACCATACAAACAAATTCACACACCTGCCAGCAAAACTGTATATTGAATCAAATTTTTTTGACAACTAGCTGTGTGCCCACGGCTGCGCCCAATTTTCATATATTCTTCATTGCATTCTAATTATTTTCATACGGAACCCGAATTATTTATTCTAAAAAAATTATAGTACAAGATAAAGTAAAAATATATCTCATAAATTTATAACACTTGCCCGTAAGACTGTGCATTGCATCGGATTTTATTCAACTTTTTATGACTAATTTTTTTACGCGGATCCCTAATTATATTCGAAAATGAAAGTTCGAAGTTACTAGGAGTAACTTTCAGCTATGTACCAAAAAAAGTCCCGTCAAAATCGGTCCAGCCGTTCCGAAGAATACCCAATCCAAAAAGACAAACAAAAATTTTAAAAATTGTGTTTCGTATAAAATAATTTAATTTTGTCATTACAAACAGACACTTCAATTGTATTTATTAGTATAGATTCAATGAGTATAGGGGCATTTCATTTCATTGTTAGTTCATATACATATAGTTTATTTGTAATCAAAACAAACGATAGGCAGCGTAATTATAAATTTTATTTTTTTTATCTCTTCAACGACAGCGCTTAAACGCCATATTCTTACATACTGTAGCATGTTGACGGCTGACGTCACAGTATTAGTAACGTGATACGTAAGTTTACACCTTTTTTTTTTGACGGGGGAAATGCATTTACGCACTACCCTTACCTATTGTATTAGTGAGACCGAAATCCCCCAATACAGAAGGCACGGAGGGACGAACTCCGTGCCAGTATGGGACTCGTCCGGGCGTGAAGCGCCCGGAAATACCCACTAAAACCCCCCGGGGCCGTCCGCTGCATTTGGGATGGGGGCGACACGGGGTGGCTTTCGCAAGCACCGCGTCGCACGTAAGTTTACACGGGAATGCATTTACGCACTAGCCGTCCAGCCAGATCTGATAGGGACCCCCCCTTCCAGATCTGGCTGAAACGAAACGAAGATGTGTGACAGTCTCTCGCACACGAAAGCGCGAGAGGCTGTCACACAGGATTAGTGTGGGACTCGCAGCGATAAGCGCCGTTGGTCACTACCCACTAAACCCCCCGGTACCTCCCGCCACCTAACACCCAAACACGGGATCGCTATGCGTAAGTTTTACACCTAACAAGAAGTTTTCACTTTAAGAAAGATTCTTACGCGAGCGCACATTTATTTATTTAATCGCATTTGAAAACGCAGTATTAATAACAATAATAATAATAATTAATATTTTAAATAATGCACGTAACAGGAACTATATACCGATATACTACATATGTATGCAGTTAGTGACAGATAGTGATAACACATATTTTCGGAGTAACCCTCACCTTGTCATCGTTTAGCGTGTGATCAACGCATGATGATACCGAACACCTCAGACACGATAACCCCGCGCCAATATCACAACTCTAGTGATAAAGTACGAAAAACCGGACTAGTCGATGAACACACATTATAAAAGGCAACGTCTGCCTGTCTGTCCGTTACAGCATCACGTTGTTAACTGAAGAATAGTTTTTTTTATATAAAACTAACAGTGTGCCCGTGGCTCCACTTCTTGCCTATTCCCCACAATTGTTACATACATCCATTCAATTGAAAGACCTCCGCTGTTGGACATAGGTCTCCCTTAAAGACCTCCACAACGATCGGTCTTGCGCCATCCGCATCCAGCTGATTCCCCCGACCTTCACTAGATCGTCGGTCCACTTTGTGTGGGGGGCACGCCCACGCTGCGGCGTCCGGTACGCGGCAAATTTAGGAAAATGATTAGGCTTACTTTCTCTTAGTTGTACGAAAAAAAATTGTAGGAACAAAACAGGATTCAAAGGGCAACATTATTTTCCAATGATTATTCAATGAAACTGTAATATGCATAGAAGAATATATGAAACGCAGGTGCAGTCGCCGGCACACAGCTAGTCCAGTATAATTACGTACCTGTATTACGATCAATGAAGCAACTGATAGTACGATACTGAGATAGGCATATGTGGGACTGTGCGTGTACCGATTACTGATAACATTTCACCCTAATTGACCTCTTCAATGTCACAAGAAAGACGTCGCATTAAAGAGATCATTTTATTCCCTTTTGCATAGATTTGTGGCTGAATGCCTTCAGCACTCGCCCCCAAAAGAGCGTTAGCTAGGTTAAAAAAAACCTTTTGGTGAACTTTTGAAATCTTTAACGGATTTTTAAAAAGAGTTTAAAACGCTATAAAACAATTTTGAAAATATTATATAGGCTGGGTGCATTGACCACAATCTCATCTGATGTTAAATGATGGTGTGGTACAGACTTGTAAGGAGCCATTAATTAATTACGTAAGAATGTTTTTTGACCCCTCCTACCCCAAGGATACATAAGATTTCCCAAACCCCCCCCCGTAAGATACAATCACGTTTTTATGAATAATAAAACGTTAGAAAAGGATAACTTAAACTAAAACTCAACAGTTTAATATTTTTAGTGGTCCGGTTTTTACGGACGGTAGTGTAGAGTAGACGGTCAGGTTATAGCCGCCATTTTTCTGACATGAGAACTACGCGGGATTTATAAAATCAGAAAATAAATATTACTTTGAATAAAAGCATATGACGTAGAGACGGCATTTATTATTATAAAATTCTAATCATTTAAGGCTATTTGTTGCTTGTAAATAAAGAACATTTTTTTATTTTTCAAATGATTCATATAAAATTAATACGCGGGAAGAATTCACTATAATATGAATATTATTTATGACATTGAAAAAGGATGAAAAAGAACATATTTAAGATTTAAAAATTTGAATAAACAATAAACATTTGTAAGATATAAATCATTGCACATTATGGAATGAAGAAAATGATTCAGCATCCGAAATATAAATAGATGTTTAATAATAAATTTCGACTAGTAAAATATTACGTAAGAATGGGTTATACCCCCTCCCCCCAAGATATGGCCGTGTATAGATTTTCTTAACCCCCGTCCCTTGGTGACTCTTACGTAATTAATTAATGGTTTCTAAGCGCACTATGCTTAAAGGACCTAAAAAATTAGTTACCCACCCTGGGTTCTAACCTCCAAACTTTCAGTTGTACCGTCTATAAGACACGCTAATTAGTCCACTGGGCTAACCAAGCTCTCAATCCTTAAAGGACCTAGCTCTCGATAGATGCAATGACTGGTGCTTGGCAACATGTTTTCAAACTTTTGAGTGACAGTTACCCGGGTGGGAATGTTTAGAAAATTTCCCTACCATCATGCTATGGTTTCCTCAGGCTCAAGCTTTAGTATAGAGTTGGATAAGCGTGTTTGAACCTAAGTCCATAGACAAAGAATCCGACCACACAAACAACAAACAAACAAAGTCATGATCACATTGCATCAACAAAATTAAATAAAAAATTACCATACTCTGCACTAGTATTTTAGTTTATTTTCAGAATATACAGTACAAATTTTAATAAAATGTGGCTATCTACTATAATATAATTTCATTAAATAAATGTATTTTGATCATTGATCTGTAAGTATTTTAGTTTGGCCAGAGTTTGGCTGCCTCATGTTACAGCAAAACAATTCATTTATTTAAATATAGTTTTGGTACAACATTTATCTGTCAATTACACAAAGATAACACAACAATGCTGTTTATATATTTTTCAATAAAAGCCTGTGACCACTGTTGGTGAAACCCAACCAAAACTTCGGGATAGGAAAACGGAAAGGAAAAATGGTAATGCACAGAGACCCATTTTTTAATAATTGAATTTAAATATGGAATGTGAGAATGTAAAAACGTGCAATAACAACTATACAAAATAAATGCAACAATTCACGTACTAATTACATTCACCATTTATTAGGAAAACCATTGTAAAATTAGTTATAAAAAATCTGTTATGCGATACTAATGGCACAAAAACTCCATAGTCTCAATTATTAAGGGCATACCTATAGTAAAAAAAATTATGTGCTCCATTGGTAGCACTTAAATGCAAAGAGTTTTCATTGGCTTAGTATGTTACAAAAAGTCTAACTAATTTTGTGATTAACATTGATTGAGACTAATCAAACCTTAATAAAAAAAAACTTAAAAAAAAATCAGATATTCATACCGCTACTTGAAAAAATACTCTCCAGAATAATATTTTATAACTATAGAATTTTGTAATCTGGAATTCGTAATAAAATGCCGCTATTCTAAATTATACTACACAATTTATACTCGTAAAACATTGCGTAAATGAAATTATTAGTGTAGAAAAGTAATACGAATAAATACATAAATGCTAAATCCGTATAAACCGGGCCGCAATCAGTGATGATCCTAGAATCGAATAATACCGACTTATCCAATCACTTTTTGTGTAATCAATATTATAGATGACGATACGTTATCATGTAAAGAATCATTTTTAGGCTAAAAATAATTGATTCTAAGTAATAATACTTACCGTTGTAGAAAGACTCGATGAGTGGCGGGATTGGCTGATGAAATTTATCACTGATAATTGATAAAAATGATCAATATTCGCCAAATGTCGCGACACCGGACACTGAACAACGGTACGGACCGATGTCAAGACGTCAAATGTCATGCGTAAATGACTTAACGTTTAGAGGCAACCATATTTGTTTTTCGTTCTGAAACCTAGTTAATTTCATTTGTTCGGAAATTGTGCGGCTTTATAAATAACTAGCTGTGTGCCAGAGGCTGCGCCTGCGTTTCATGTATTCTTCACTGCATGTTTATACGGAACAATAATTTTGGTTTAGTACTAAGATAAAGTAAAAAAACATTTCTCATAAATTCAACCGCTTGCCCGTAAAATCGGATTTTATTCAATTTCTTTGAGTTTTAATGTTTTTACGCGGAACCCTAATTATTTTCGAAAATTATAAGTACCCTAAGTTTTCTGGAATAACTTCAGCTATAAAAAAAGTCCCACCTAAATCCGTCCAGCCGTTCCGAAATTACCCGAAACCAACAGACCAATTATACCGTAAACATTATATCCATTTAGTAAAAAAAAAAAAATTGACATTGCAAACAGACACTTCAATTTTATTTATTAGTATAGATAATATGAAACTGTACAAGTTTTTTATCCGAAATTATGAATTAAGTATTACATTGATTGATTATTGGCACACATAACTCCAAAAATTAATTTATTAATGAATTTATAACGAAATTTTGCGTGTGAGGAGGTTTTTGCTCAAAAACTTGTTTTTTGGTTTCTGTGCACAAATGGAGTGGATTATAAATATAATTTATCTGTTTAATAATTTATTACGAACATGAGTAAAAGTATTTTAAGGACGTATTTAGTTTATCTATTATATAGTTATTTAGTTAATCTTCAGTGTTGTAACAAAACTTCTTGGAAAGTGAAATAACACAAGTTTGTTAACAAAGATATCTAGATACCGCTAATAACCTCAAAAATATTTGTATTGTTATTTCATGTAAGTATGTATACAGTTTAATAAAACGACATTTACAGATAAATATTATGTATTAATAATCGTTAGTTTTTATCACTCGACTAAAAAGTTTATCTTTTGCCGTCCTGGGCGCTGTGGCGGAGTTACCACGCCATGCTGACGCAGCAAGTGCTTTTTCCAGTAGCAGCGACGAGTGAAACAGGCGTGGCATACGTCACATTCGAACCTGAGATGGAAAGTAAAATTATTATTATAAACTAGTTGTGTGGCCGCGGCTCTGCCCGCGTTTCATATAATGTTTTGATGGTGCTACACCTTAAATCGTATTTTGTTCATAATTTCATGAGTTTTGATTTTATTCTACCCGGAAAAAATATTTTTCTAGCAAAATTTTTAATACTAAATTCTCATAAATTCAAGTACTTGCCCATAAAACTAACCCTTGAATCGTTTTTTTTTTTTTAAATCCGGAACCCTAATAATTTTCCTGTTATTATTTTTGGTACTAACATACGAAACATACTTCTCACAAATTCAAATAACTTCCAGTAAAATTGTGCACTGAATCGGATTTTATTTACAATTTCATAAGTTTTAATTTTTTTACCTGGTACTCGAAATATTGTCGAACAATAAAATTAGCCCAAGTTACGCCTAGTAACTTCAGAAAACTACCAAAAAAAGTCCCATCGAAAAAAAGTGTTAAGCCGTTCCGAAGAACAGCGGACAGTCAAAAAATTTAAAAAATTGTCACTTTGATATTATAAACGGACACTAAAATTTGATTTATTAGTATAGGTAAAATCATAGACAAAAACCTCAATATGGTATATACCGGTCACGTACAATTGAAACAGCTTGTCTCTGAGCGCGTTTTTAAAATCAAAGCGGACGAATTTGAGGGCAAAATGTAGTTTTAGTTAAGAAAGAAGATAACGGGTGGGGTTCTATATACCTTTTAATGTCATTCATCATCTCCGTGTCACATTCACTCTCATTCCAAGCAGAGACTTTCAGAGTCCATCCATCTTTTCTTTGATCTTCCTCTTCCCCTACCTTTTAATGTCATTGTGAGAGTCAATATGTCTGTTAAGTTTCGTCCGGTCGTAGAATCTCTTCTGGCAAATGTCACAGGAGTAACGCTTCTCGCCCTGGTGTATTCTCCGTATGTGATTTATAAGATTCGATGCTATGTAATAAGATGCCGTACAATATTCGCACTGGTATAACTTTATACCTGAAATAGGGGAAGGAAAACATTGAAGAAGATTTCGGACTGGAAATAATGGTGACTTGAAAGGATGTGGCATAGTACGGTACGGCATTGTGCTTGATGGTAAGCACAATGCAATCCTGAAACAGCGGCGGCTGGCGAGGTATCGTTTTTTTTTTTACACGGTATAGGTTCAGTGCTATGACCACATTCTCACCTGATGTTAAGTGATGATGTGGTTCAAGATGGTAAACACACTAAGCCTAGAGTTAGTGGTTCTCAAGTGATACTACCGGAACACACCTATTGGTATTTGGCGTCGGGTTTTCAAACTTGATGGTGGTGGCTTACCCAGGCGGGCGTTATTATGTTTTTCCTTCACCGAAAACTTAGGCTCATTTTAAAGTTGGATAGATGGGTTTGAACCCGCGTCCATTGACGGAGAATCCGGCCGCAATATTCACTGCGCCATCATCGCGTTTAGGGTTATCCATCGTCAGTCATCCATATCATGCCGAATGGACAGATATCTCTTCACGCTACGTTGGATCATAATAGGTTGAGTTCTCTATGGAACATAATTAGATTTTTGTGCACAAAATTCAATTTTGCCTTTAGTTTTTGCACCAGCTACGTCATTGCACAAAACCTATGGTTTTTTTTTTTTTTTTTTGTAACCTATCTGATGCTGTTGACCGGACGGGCCTTTACAGTTTTGTAGGCGAGTGCTGAAGACACTCAGCCGCAAAACGTAACTGGCTCAAGGGTTCAACCTCGGCTTGGCCGTTACCTACGGCGAAGTCCAAGTGCAGGCCTAGGTCGGTTGCGCTCGACGCGGTGCTTGCGAAAGCCACCCCCGTGTCGCCCCCATCCCAAATGCAGCGGACGGCCCCGGGGGGTTTTAGTGGGTATTTCCGGGCGACTCTCGCCCGGGTGAGTCCCACACTGCACGGAGCTCGTCACTCCGTGCCCCTTATCTAGTGTACTGGGGGACTTTGATCCCCTAAGTACAATAGATAAGGGTAGTGCGTAAATGCATTTCCCCCCGTCAAAAAAAAAAAAAAAAAGGTCGGTTGCGCTGCAGCCCAAGTCAACGCGCATTCACTGCGGACGCACGTTATGAGTAAACATTTCCGCGGAATTTTAATCCTAGCTAATCCCTACATTTTTTAATTTAACATAAGGTTCCTTACAGGACCTATGTACCTGCGTGTTATGTGCAGTGTTGTGCGTGTAATGCTCAATGCATGGGCAGTGTCACTGTATCGCGCTGGCGGCGACGTCAAGAGCCTCCCCAGTTGGCGAACGAGACAAGTCTTGGGTCGCCGTTGGAGAAGGACCCGGAGTGTGTGCGGGAGCAAAGTTGGCCGCCTGTCCCCGGCGGCGGGAACGGCGTTTACGCGGGCGTGGGCGCTGGCACGCAAGTGAACGAGATTGAAAAGGAAAGATCCTATTTCTGCGAGTGATTCTATCGTCGCGGTCGATTAAGATATTTCGCGGTCACCGCCTCTTGTAAACGGCGAATCAGTCTGGCGAGTACGAGACGGCTCGTACTATGAGGGGGTTCGGGTGTGTCTCTGCGCGTACGAAGAAGGCGCGACAGTGGGTTTTAAGAACGGACCTAATGGTTGGCAGGTTCAGATCTCTGTGTAAATCCACATTTCTCTGGAACCATTGAGCACCCGCAGATTTCCTTACAAAGCGATTCTGAACGGATCACGATAACGTTTCTTCCAGGATGCTGTCATGGTTGGTGTCGCAGCTATTACCAGGTGTATGAGTAAGCACCGGAACGATAGACCTATTGGCCTAATACGGGAGTGTCATAGCAACTCGAGCGGATCTCTTAGGCATTTTTGTCCTCTTTTACTGATAACTGCATGTCACAAGCATTTTTACTGGCTCTAAAAATTCTTCAGTTACCCTGCAAGATTATAGTTAAGAACTCACCATCATGTCTTCTAAGGTGCTTCGCCAGGTCGTGTTTCTGCCAAGTCTTATAATCGCAGTGGTCGCAAGCGTAGTCCGGAGGATGATGAGATTTCACATGGGAGTAATGAGAACCTCGATGAACAAACACCTTACCACAAATCTGAAAATAAATAGATTAATGATTGATGTAAGTTCAAACTCACATATCCCAACCTATAATGATCTTGAATTAAAAAAACATTGTAAGAAAACCATAATATTATGGTAGGGCATTTTCTAGTAATGCCAGGTTGGGTAGCAACCACCCTTAAGTTGGAAATCCTATCGCCAAGCATCAATAGGTGTGTTCTGGCAGAGTCACTCGAGAACCAGCTTAAAGAAGGCGTAGTATGTTTACCATCCTCAACCACATTGTCATAAAATAAGATCAAAGCAGTGAGTCTATACAGTATAATTAAAAACAAGAACAAACTATTACTAGAGAAAAACACAATTTCTTTTTTTGGCACACCAACAGAGTTGGTACATACACAGATTTACATGATAACATTTTTTTTAGTATAATTTAATACAATGTAGCACCTACTCCAATTGTAAGTGACCACAATATGCGAAAATTTAACAATTTAAGACATACAAAAACAAAGTACAAAACAAAGTATAAACATGAGAGTATCAGATTTCGTTCAGATTTTATGAACAGAATATTTAAAACAAGTCAAAATACAGCATAATAAATTAGGACTTTGATTGTGAGTTTTGTTAAAAGTATTACAAATACGCCAGATAGAAGCTTGTTCGCCTAAATTTGTGTAAACTCCATTAGTAGTGTGGTAGCTTCGAGTGAAAAGTTTTTCAAAATTTCCAGTCTTTCAATCATACCGTTTAGTAAATACTATAAAATCAAAATTTCGAACAAAGAAGCTTGAAGAGAATTGTAAATTGTCGACTTTAAAAATCTTTCCACATAGCGGGACTAAATCATGTTTAGTATATAATTGTAGCAAGAATCATTTTTTCACTCTTTGCAGTATCGGTGATGTAACTATAACTATAGCAGAAGCACAGAAGCAGAATACACGAGCTCAGAAAGATCATAACATTTTTAACAAAAATCAGTAAAAATTGTAAATACAATTAAAGTTGGACATGACTAAATATTTAAACGCTTTAGTAATCACTTTAAGAGCGTTATAAATAATCATTCTTAAGGCCAAGTATTTAATGTGTCGAGTACCCATAAATGAGACAATAGGAAAACAATGAAAAGCTGGCGTAAATGCCAGGTAAGTGCTCAAGGGGTTAAAAAAATTAAAATTTCTCAAAGCAAATCCTAGCATTCTAAATGCCTTATTTGTTATAATGTATGTGAGGAATGAGAAATAAGCACATTTTAATTACAATAAACATAAAAAATGTGCAAACTTTTTACAGATGTAAATAACATTAACAGATTCAATGTCAGTCAGTTTTCAGCCTTCATCTTTTTTTTGCCTATCTTTTGTTTTGATGACTCTGAATGAATTTGATGATTTTGAATGAGTAAGGTTAATTGCCCATTACTTTAATAACGGATCAAAAATGATTATAACCTAAAATGGCCCTTATATAGGGAAAATAATACCTCACATAACCAACATTTAGTGTTCATATGCTGGTCTTTCCTATGCCTGACTGCTTGGAGTTTATTCTCAAACTTCAAGTCACAAATAACACATGCCAAAGGATCCAGTTTGTATGACTTCGTTGCTACAATATCTTTTTGTCCGCTTTTCAATTTTCTCTTCTTATAAGGACCTCGTGTTTTCCTTGCTCCACGCATCTTAATTGCAGGTAGACTGGAAAGGCAGAACACGGCAATCAGATATGGATATAACATAGCTATCAATCAGATATGATTTCTAAATTTAAAAAATAGTCAAAAACAAATATATAGGACAGCCAAGGTCTCGGATTATGTTGGTGGTAAAAAAAAGAGTTAAAAAATCTTTTGATAACATGCCAAAAAGTAAATTATCTGCATATTCTATTGCTTATATATTTAGTCAAACCTTCCTTATCATAAAATTAATAATTTATTTAATTTAATTACCCATATTTGTCTACATTTTAGAGGGAATTGTTAATTTATTAGTATGTTGACACTTACACTTTAAAGAAAACTCTGTGTATTGATACAGTGAGGTAACAAGATTCTACAAACACCAAATCAGTTGACAAAATACTAACAATACTTTCAATAATTTTTTTAATAATATACAGAGTGTTAGGGGGACACTCCCAAAATTGGAGACAGGTGATAGTACTAATGACACCTTTGGTGATGGGCAGGAAAACTTTCGATTCCGATGAAAAATTACAACGTTTTATTATCATTATCAATGCTCCATCATGTTAGTACAGCTAAATAAAATGAAAATTTCATTAAAAAAAAATAATTTCCTTTAAAAAAACCAGCAATATAATGAAATAAAAAACAGCTGAGCTCAGGTCAGTGGATGCTTGACTCACACCTCCCTGATGGGCTTCCCTGCCCCATGCCTCGCTCACACGTCTAGGTGCTAGCAATCACACCAATACTATTTACAAAACTTGTCTAAATATCTATTTTATTACTATATTAAATAAGAATTTTTAATTTAAGCCAACTCTTCACCCTACTACTATGCAATAGATAAATACACAGAAGTACATTGGAGACTAATATGCAGTACAGTACCTTTAGGATCACTATTTTGTCGATCTTTTAAACAATAATGATTGATATACTATTTAACTTAAAACATTGATAGAGAGAATGAAATAAAATGTTAAAGTATGTAATAGAATGTCTTTGATTGCTGTAAACTAAATTAATATTTACCCTTTTTTTTTTAAATAGATATATTACATTATTTCTAGCACCACCATTTTGCATACATAATATGTATGTTACTATATGTTAATATAATAGTATAGTTTGTGATCATGCATTTGACATAAAAATCTAATTTTTAGATTTGGCTTATACTGTATTGCTTAGCAGCATCCAGTTGTCATCATGCCTGTCTAAAAATGAATTCAGAAATAACTTCTAAACAGTTTATATATTCTTGAAAGGTTGTAAATAAAATGATCAAGTTCTGCATCATTCAAGAACTACTGAAAAGATTTCAATCAATTTCAGAAATGAAATCTTCTTTAACAGTTTTTAGCAATTCTTAATAGGGATAAACTTATAGATTCACTTTATTAATGCAGTTGGTTATAGTATGTCAAGTATAAGATGGTGTATAAGTGCTGAAACGTTATAAGCTTTTTAATTTCCATCCATCTCTCCATTCAATTGAAAGACATGTAGTAATGGGCATAGGTCTCCCCCAAAGATCTCTACAACAACCTGTCTTATACCATCCCCATCAAATGGATTCCCGCGACCTTCACCAGGTCATCGGTCCTCTTTATGAGGGCCTACCCATGCTACATCTTCCAGTGCGGTAGCTATTCGAAAACCCGTTGCCCCTATCGGCCTTTTTAATTTAAATTAGGAAATTATAATTGTTCAACACAAGATATTCAATTCATACTATAATTTATGCATTAAAATACAGCTTTCCCAAAGTCTCACTTCTGTTAATAGTCCCCATTGCTACCATGTTTTCTTTTGTTTTACTTCTCTATACTTGATTCTTATTTCTTTAAATTATCACAATATCTTCATTTAATATATTGCTAAGATATTAGACAATACAGATGAAATTAGGGCATCAGATATTACTGAATATATATGCTAAAAATACTTACTTCTCAACAAGTTTGGAACTGTTTGTCACTCTACTGTTGTTCCTATGATTCTCTTTCTCTACTCTATTAAATATTTCCTCCTTAACTTTATTATCATCAATGCAGTCATTTATAGAGGCATCACAATCACTTTGCATTGATGCTTCATTATTCTTTGAGTTACTATCTGCATCAAATAATTCTGTTTTAATTGTATTAGTGTCTAAGGTTCTCCTGAATGTGGTATCAGCCAGTAGACATGTTGTTTTGAAACTAAATGCAATAGAAAGGTTTCCAAGACATGTCTCACACATTTTCGTTGGTAGACCTGTATCGTTTGTTAACTGAAATAGAAACTTTAAGCTTTACTTCACAACCATTGATATTACAGAAGATTCTAGTTTCACAATTTAGATATAAAAAAAACTAATTTTAAATGAAACTTACCAACAAACCAGTGCAGAATTCAATGTCACTAATTATTTTTCTTTTTCCTTCGTCAAATATATAAAACATATCGGTACAACGAGCCATACACACACGGCATGAATCTAGGATGTAATTTATATTCATTTCAAATAAATTTTCCGAATTGTAAGTAACTTTTTTTTCTTCCATTAGGTGTCGTAATTTATTGAAAAAGTAGAATAATTTTTTAATTATTGTGGTTGGTATAATTTATACATTTACTGAATATATTTTACAGAGAGAAATAATATAAGTTATTATTATAAATAAATTATATACACAACTATGTTGTAATTATAGAAATAAATATGAAAACAATAAAAAATATGAGCTTTGTGTTTTTTTCTCGTCTTTCTAAGGAAAAGGCAAAAGTACTTAGACCAAGCAGCCGAGTTATTATTTATCTTTTATTTTATTAATTATCTCCGTTTCCAATTAATTTTATTATTTGTAGACAACGAAAATTTTTTTTTTTTTTTTTTTTTTCAAGAACGAGTATTTTTTTCCCGAATTTCCACATGAAGCGTCTGACTACACTACTCTGCTCACTTTGGTTTATGACGAGATTTGCAAAATACGCACTTAGCATTAAGCTACGAGAATGCATATTACATTGACAGCAGTCACTATGCCATTATGCGTAGCCAACAGACGCTGGCAAATTAATAAGCTCCTCGCGAGTTTACACAATTCCGTGGTCACATACTTCAGACTTCAGTTATAGTTCTTAAAAAACATTCAATTAGGTGGTAGCGATTTAGCTGGTTGTGGAAATCAGTTTTTTTTACCATAATAATAATATATTTGGCTTTTTTGTCCCTTTGTGATCGATCTGTGTTGTGTAGATTTTGTGTTGTATGTGTTTGGTGGTGGTTAGCAGGTAAGTTTTATGTAAATAAGTACGTGTTATTTTGTTAGCGTGTTTGTGAGTCGCCTCGAACATGGAGTGTGAAGATCCGGAGCCGCGAGCTCCGGATAAAGTCCCTCCAGACCCACCATATCCTATCACGGGTACCAGTGGTGTTTCCGGGGCAAATTTAAAGAGACGGTGTGTTGAGGAGCCTCAAACTCCGGCGAAAAAAAATATTTCTAACCCTGACCTGACTGTCCCTTCTATTCAGACCGTATATACCCACCCGTCCTTTGTCATAGGCGCAATAAATACATATTCAGAGAACGACAAAGGGCCCTACATCGTGCATGTCTCACGCATATCACCTGATCCTGCAGCTGGTACCTCCATCCGCCCAATTAAATTTGGGCAATTCCTTTCTAATCACAAATTCCAAAATATTCATCGCGAGGGTGTTAAAAGAGTCGGACGAAACAAAATCTCTGTGCAATTCACGTCAGCTGAAGATGCAAATAATTTCATAACATCTCCGGTTCTTGCACTTTGTAAATACACTGCTTCCATTCCTACTTTTAGTGTTACCAGAATGGGCTTGGTTCGACAGGTCCCTACAGACTTATCTATGGAGGAGTTTGCCACAAATGCACTCTTACCTCCGGGATGCGGTAACATAATTAAGGCAAGAAGACTGAGTAGGAAAAATGTTGAAGATGGTAAAGTGTCATGGGTCCCTACCCAATCTGTTGTGGTAACTTTCTTAGGCCAATCTCTCCCATCAAAAATTTTTCTATACTATACATCTCTACCTGTAGAGTTATATAACTTCCCCACCACCCAATGCTATGCTTGTTGTAGGTATGGACACACAAAAGCAGCATGTAGGTCAAAGCCCAGGTGCTTCCGTTGCTCTAAGGAACACTTAGGTGACTCTTGCGAAGTAACTGAGTCAGGGGCATCCTGCGCTCATTGTTTGGGACGTCACTTTGCAACTAATAGATCCTGCCCAGAGCAGGAAAGGCAAAGATCCATAAAAGTGGTTATGGCACAGCAAAGTATTTCCTATGTGGAGGCCTGTGCCCAATTTCCTACTGTTTCCCGACCCTACTCTGAAATTGCTCAGGTACAGCACGCCCATTCACTCTCACTCCAAGCCTCACAGAAACGAGTTTCTGAAATCTCACCCCACTCTCATCATTCTCAGCCTAACCATTCGTCGGTTAGAACTATTTATACGACTCCCCGTCCTAGAGCCCCACTGGGCAAGTCTTATGATAAAGTTGCCCATAGAGACCTTGTTTCCACTCCTGTGTCGTCCATGCCGAATGGCTGCGCAATAATTGAACCGAGCACAAGTGTGCAAAATGACTGTATGATACAGACTCTCCTTTCCCTAGTCATTGATATCATCTTAATGAATCCTCAACAACTACCGTCCAACGTTGCCCAAAAACTTACCCAACTCCTATCTTTTAAAACCCACCATGGATCGGTTGATCATATTACAGTGGAATACCCGGAGCGTGCGATCTAAAAAGCATGATCTGGTCCACTTAATAAATAAATTCCAAGCATCTGTCATTGCCGTCTCGGAGACGTGGCTTAGATCGGGATCCCATTTTCGGATCACGGGCTATTCCTGTTTCCGGGACGACGGGCCAGATGGGTATGCAGGGAGCGCCTTGTTTATAAGACGTTCTCTACCATTTTCCCAAATCCCTCTTCCTGCCTACCCTGGCATCAATATTGTATGTGTTAGAGTCTATGATATATCCTTCGTATCTATATATATCCCATATCCTAACTCCTCCATAATCCCTGATATCTTATCTCTTCTTTCATCCATTCCTCTTCCTATGGTTGTCATGGGTGACTTTAATGGTCATAATACCGTATGGGGGCATAGCCATACGGATTTGTTTGGCCACTCACTACTAGATGTCTTTGATGATACTAATTTATGCTTATTGAACGATGGTTCTCCCACCCGCAGAGTTCTCCCTTCCCAAAATCTGAAAAGCGCCGTTGACCTTTCCCTCTGCTCCCCCTCTCTAATGTCAATAACTTCCTGGAAGATTCTGCCATCGACATATGGTAGCGACCACTTCCCTATATCAATGTCCATTTTTCTTCCAAATGGCATTGTTCCTTTCAAAAACTTTTGCCCTTTACTGAAATATAAGCTTTCAGGAGCTGATTGGTCGTCGTTCTCATCTGCTCTGGACCGTAAGTTAGATTCCGATGCAATAGATCCATTCGCTTCACCCCTTGCATCCTACAATACATTTATTGGCAATATCATTTCTTGTGCTAATCTCCATATCCCGCTTAAAAAGCCAGCTGGTGACTTTAGAGTTTCTACCCCTTGGTGGGACTCTGAGTGTTCTGCGGCAGCAGCAGAAAGGAGAGAGGCTGAAAAGTCTTACAGTAGATCTATGTCCGTTCAAGGTTTCCAAGACTACAAGAAATCTGCAGCAAAATTCCGTAGGATGACTGCCAGGAAGAAAAAACAAGGGTGGATTAGTTTTTGCGAGAATTTAGCTCCAGGATCCTCTTCATCGCTTGTCTGGAAACAGATAAGGAGATTTAGAGGGTCTTGCAATACGGAAAAACACGGCAACTAACGGTTCACCTTTGTGGCTGGAGGCCTTTTCGGACAATTTGGCTCCATCTTTTGTACCTTGCTTAGCTTCAATTCCATCCCCTCCTGTTCTATTATCGTCACAAAATCCTTTTGACTATCCATTTTCCTCTAATGAACTTTTCTTAGCTCTTGATGGGCTAACTGACTCTTCCCCGGGCATCGATGGCATCCCATACTCCTTTATAACAAATTCATCAGTTAAAGCCAAGACAGTTTTTTTCTAACTTTAATCAACTCCTTCTTAGATTCCGGTACCGTTCCTGTTCAATGGAAATCCCAAGTAGTCATCCCCATACTTAAACCTGGAAGGGTCCCTGGTGATCCAAACAGTTATAGGCCAGTTGCGTTATCTTCTGTTATGGCAAAAATAGCTGAATATCTGGTGAAACAGAGACTGGAATGGTTGGCTGAAAATGGGTCATTAATTGCTCGTTCTCAATTTGGCTTCAGGAAGGGTATGAGCACTATGGACAGCCTTAGCCTTCTAACTACAGACATCCAGACAGCGTTCATTAAAAGAAAGTATGTGGTTGGTGTATTTCTTGATATAACTGCTGCTTATGACAACGTTCTGCTCCCGGTTCTCAGGAGTAAGCTCTCCCAGCTGAGAATACCCGAGAAGCTCGTCCGTTTCATCTACAACATGTTAGTGGAAAGATCTATCGCTATCAAGTCCGATTCAGGTTTTCTTCCCCCTAGAACAGTCTGGAAAGGCCTACCCCAGGGTTCAGTCCTTAGTCCTCTTCTCTACGGTCTATACACATATGATCTCGAACAAACTGTAGTCTCTTTTTGTGAGGTATTGCAGTACGCCGATGATTTAGTCTTATACATCTCATCTACATCTGTTGAGAAAGCAGCCAGTCGCCTTAACTCGGCTTTGGAATACCTTGCTAATTGGTTAGGTGAACATGGCTTATCTCTCTCCCCCTCCAAAAGCTCGGTAGTAGTTTTCACTAAAAAAAGAACCATCCCTCTTGTCAAAATTTCTGTTCATAATGAGATCATCCCTCAATCTAATGACGTCAAATTTCTGGGTATATGGCTGGATTCTAGAATGACAGGTTCCACTCATTTCTCCAAAGTTGGACAGAAATGTGAAAAAAACATTAATATTCTCCGTTCCCTTTCTGGGGTATGGTGGGGATCCCACCCATACTCTCAAAAACTCTTATACAATGCTATAATACGTACTCATTTTGATTATGGTTCCTTTCTTCTTAGTACCTGCAATAAATATAATATAGAAAAATTCCACAGACTCCACTCCAAATGTCTGCGTATTATTCTAGGCGCTATGAAACCCTCGCCCATTAATGCTATGCAGGTAGAATGTGGAGAGCCTCCTTTGAATTTGCGCAGACAATTTCTCTCGGACAGATTTCTTTTTAAGCTTGTCCAAAATTCCAACCATCCTCTCCTTCCTAAATTAGATTTACTCCTCAAATTATCCGGCAGTTCGGATAAAATTTCCTGCCTCCTCCTTAGTTATAAATCTCTCATCAATCTCCCAAACCCTGTAGTCCAATTCCCAACCAATCCACTTTATCTTACCCCGTATGACGCGTTAATTTACCGTCCAAATGTCCTTATGCATTTCGGCGTAGACAAAGAGTGTGTTGATGCTCGAAAAACTTTTAACTCCATGTTAGATCAGCGTTTTCACGAATGGCTCTCTATCTTCACTGACGCATCAAAAATGTCTCCGGACAGTGCGGTTGGTGTGGCAGTATGGATTCCCTTCACCAAAATTTGTCTCAGCTACAAATGCCCTTCCTCTACTTCTGTATTCACTGGAGAAGCTCTGGCTCTCCTAGAAGCCGTACGGTTCGTATTGTCCCATAACTTAAATAAATCCATCATCTTTTCTGACTCTAAAAGCTGCCTTCAGGCAATCCTTTCCAATCCATTCCGTCGTCAATCCCGATTTCCCTTAATTTTCAAGATTAAAAAAGCCCTATTGGACTGCCACCACCGAAATATACAAGTGACCTTGGCCTGGGTCCCTGGTCACTCAGGTATTCCCGGCAATGAGTCAGCTGACTCGTGTGCCAAAGCTGCCTCTCAAATTGGCTCCGTAGACCACTACAAAACCTTTTCCCATGACCTATGCCTGCTTGCCAAAAGTCGACTTGTGAAATCATGGAATGTTAGCTGGAATTCCTCAAAAACTGAAAAAGGAAAATATTATGCTGACATTCAGCCTGAGATTCCTCCCATCCCATGGTTCTTCAAGTTCCCCAAGGCCAACAAGGCGACAACTTCAACTATTTGTCGTTTAAGATTGGGTTTTTCCTGCACTCCCGTTTTCCTAACGAAGCTCAGGATCAGGAATTCTTCGTTGTGTGAATGTGGCCTCGACGAGGGCGATTTGAACCATATCTTTTTCTCCTGCCCTAGGATGCGTCACTCCCTGTATGACATTCTCCCTCCTGAAGTTCCCCGTCCTACAACCTTTAAATGTCTTCTTCTCTTCACCTTTTCTCCCATAATGAACTATATATTATGTAAATATGTACAAATGAACAACATAAAACTGTAAATAGTATATGTTACTAACATTTTTACTGGTAAATACTGTGTTTTTGTCCTACTAATATTGTGTTGTCTTATATGTTTGTATTGTCCCTTTTTCAGGTTGATCACCTAGGTCAAAGGATTTTTGTTTTCATTTCATCAGCCATAGTCTTCTTTACCAGTTTCCACTCCTTGGTTCATGACTCTACCTTACGGACACTGGCAGAAAATTGTGGCCAATAGCTACAAAGGCCAAAAACTAAGAAGTGAAGTGAAGTGAAGTGAACATTCAATTAGGCTATCTAAATAAATATATGTATAATCACCACCCCACGTAACTGAATGTGAAACAATTTTAGAATTGTAATTATGGTCATAAAGAAATAAAATCATCACTTCCACCATCACTCTATCAGATTCTCTATACTATTACATATAAGTCAATCAAATTGTACAGATTTTTAATCGAACACAGAAATGCTAAATTACGTGAATGATAACTCAAATATAATTTAAGAAAGGAGAAGAATCAAGCATCTTTTCTATAAGACATTGATATTATGATGATTGTGGCCAATTACCAAGCCTTTGTTATAGAATCGCAAATATTCATTTATAATAAGAATTATTTTATGAATCTTGTACAGTTCCGTACACGGCTTGAGTTTACTTGGAGTTCTCCAATTTCTTTTTTGATCACTGTACAAGTATAAAATAATTATAATATGTAAAACTGTATAGTTATAAAACATTTACAATAGTTTAAATTTTGCTAAAAATTTAAAGATACGGCAAATTTCCAACTTTTACTTCAAAACACTGCAATTCAACCACCTATAATACGGTAATCAATTTTTTTTTTAATGACAACGCTATCTTGAAATGAAGCAATCAGCTAAGGAGTTTTTGGCGAGATCTCAGTCTGACATGTAGCAGTTGCTTTCTTTAATTAATTGCATTTGTGTATTGACCAGTAGCGGCGTTAAAGTAGGGCGCGGTTGGGCGACTGCCCAGGGCGCCGGACATAAAGGAGCGTCGAAAGTGCCTCTTTATATCCCTTCGCTCATTGATCGAGGCCTACTTACTCGTAATTTGTTGGATCAGCTATCCAACCACTTGGCCAATCATTCGAAATATCAAAAGTAACTGATCATATAATGACTAGTGGCTCAGTGCAAATTCTCGTTGATAATTATTCGAAGAAAGATACAGGTCGACCTTTCTCTAACTCTCATTTCATAAAAAAAACTAGCGAACAATGAAACAATTCAGCGTCGTTGGTTTAATATACTCCGCTTCTAAGGGTCGAATTGTTGCCGGCTATTTGATATTAGCTCAACGTCGAGTTTTGCGATGGAATTGACTGAAGAACTAGAAATTGAATCTGTGTTTAAAGATACTTCAAAATATTTAAGCGTCAAGTTGGTGAAGCTGCTCGTGATGAGCCTATAACTTCTCCAGAAAAAAAAAATTGAGGTTGATTTTTCAACTGTCTCTTGGACACTACTTTAATATAAATAAATGTAAGATTTGAACAGTTAAATGAGTACTCGGAATCTCGGTCTTTTTTGTACAATATAAAAAAATTCCGGAATAATATGAATTTATAAAAAAAAACTGTGGTGATCTCCAATTGAAATTAACTCTAGACTCTAATTCAGATATAGATGGTATTGATATGTTGTGTGATGAACTTGTAAGCCTGAAATATTTTTGCCTTAATCAGAATGTGGTTACCTCTGCTTATGTTTTAAATTTTATCAAAGATCGCAACTTGCAAGAACTGTATCCAAATGTATGGAAAGCATTGTGAATATTGCTAGTGGAGAGAGAAGTTTTTCTAAGGTTAAAATGATTAAAACTTATTTGCGATTGACACTATCTCAATTTAGATTGACGAACTTGGCAACTTTATCAACCTTATCAAAGAGTTTGCTGATAGAAAGGTGATAGGAGAAAGAAAAGATAAAATTTTATTAGTTTTATAAATAAATGTTTTTTTAATAAATGGTTATTTTATTACACACATTGCCATTTTTCGTATAAAATTGAATTGTAGTTAGGGGATGCCGTAGAAATCTCGCCCAGGGCGCTGGTAGTGGTAAAACCGTCACTGTTTTTGACTTTATATCATGTAATCTTGGTAGCGTTTTGTGTGATATAGTTTAGTTATTGGGTTCAAGTTAAGTTTATTATAGAAGATAACTCTTAGCATATATTCTGAGGTGCCAACAAAGCTTAATGGAAAGTTTAAACAGGATGGGGCATCGTTTTGCTGGAGCTTGGTAATGCTATCATAATTTAAAACATTATATATCTTAGCCACCTGACATTGGCACAAATTGTGTGTACACAGATTGCCATTAATAAAGAAGAAGAAAGGATAAAAAAATATTGGCTGTTTTGATAATTTTTTTATTATTTTTAGTTATAGATTTCAATAATCATGAATTTTACAAGTAATAAAGAGTATAATTACGATAGTCCAAAAAAAATTGAATCAAGTGATGTGTGTCGAACTTGTATGTGTCGAGGTTCAGATATGAATAGTTTATTTGATAGCGGAATTATAAATATTTGCGAAAGACTTCATTTTTGTACAGGTTTGAAGGTAACATACTAGTTTCTTACTCTCTTGGTTGGACTATTTATCAATTTGTTCAAAAACATTTCTGCATGTATAGTAAGAATTTGTATAAATTGAGAAACATATAAGTTGTACATTTAAAACTGCCTGTATCTGATTTTTCTTGACAATTATTTACTGCATTATATGTCATGTATTTATATATAGTCTCAAAACATTATTATTCTTATAAATATTTCCATATATTACCTAATACAAGAAAAAATCTGCTAAAATCTGGTCTAATGAATAAATATGTTATTTAAAAAAGAAATATGTGTGGTTTTGTTTAGTGATCCTAGAGTTATAAGCCAATTAAGACAGGTTGTCCTTTATAACATGTACAGAACTAGAAAGTATATTATTTTTTTTCAGCTATACAATATAGATATGTTTATATATTTCAGATCATAATGCAGGATCCTTTACCATCAAACATTTGCAATATATGCTTAGATAAACTCACAGTGGCATACAATTTTAAAGCAAATTGCTTACAAACAGACAGAAAACTATGGACATATTTCTCAAAACTTGATTTTGTGAACCCAAATAAAGTGTACATATGGGAAACTGAAGAGAATCATCACAATTGTGATGATATTAAAGAGGAGGAATTGATTATACATAATGATGGAATGAAAGGTGATGATATAATTAATTGTGATGTAGAGTTGTCTAGAAATAGAGAAAGAGTTATACCACCATTAATAAATGTAGCTGAAGAAGATGGAACTATTAATGAAAGTAAAATGAACATGTGTATTATGAGGTATTTACATTAACTTATATGAAGTGAGAATTTATTTAAGCAATTCTTGGTAGGGAAAAACTTATAAACTTGACAGTCAACATGCTACAATATGTCAAGTATAAAATGTTTTTTAATTATTGGAGAGACAAATAATTATATGCCTAGCATATGTTTTGATTATGAATAAACGATATGAAAATAAGCATAGTTATTGCTTGTGGAATGTTAATAACACAACGAGGTTGGCAGCTGACTGTTTTATTAATTATATAAAACTACCCACATATACAAATACAAAAAAGTACCCTACAGCTCAAAGCACCGATAGATTTAAAAACAAGACATTAGGTTATATTAATAATTTCAATTAAAAAATTATGTAGTTTAAGCATTAAAAAACAGTTCTTCCTAAGTTTCAAGTCTTTACTTTGGTCTGTAGTTCCCATTGCTGTCTAGTTTTTTTGTTTGTTTAGAGGTTGTCAAATAATTATGTGATGTTTTAGAAACTTGAACTTCCCACTCCTACTTGGCGAGGAAAGGTTACCTTTCCCCCTAACTTACATGTTTCTTTCTTACAACTTACAGCCCATCAACAGAAATTGATAAATCAGAACAAAGCCCATATAAGGTAAATAAACACAAAGTGAGAGAAGCTAAGAGAACCAAGTTCAAAAGGTTATTCTGTGAATCCTGCAACTTGAAGTTTGACAATAAACGTGATTCAGATGAACACAAGAATACAGTTCACAAGGATGAAGCTTGGATGTGTCAGGTAAGTTGTTAGAATTTTTAGTACTTCCTAAATTCTTGGTATTTGGTGATTATACTAGCTGTTCCTGCATCTTTGCCCGCATATCATATCTTCTTATTTTGTACATGGTATAAGCTCAGTGCTTCGACCACAATCTCACTAAAAGTCAAGTGACAATGTGGTCCAGGATGGTAAACATGCTAAGCCTAGAAGTACTGGTTCTCAAGTGATGCTGCCAGAACACATCTATTGGTATTCGGCGAAAGGTTTTCTAACTTGTGGGTGGTAGCTACCCAGGCAGGTGTAAATGAAAATGCCCTAACACCAAGCTATGGTTTCCGCATTATGTTTTCCTTCAATGAAAGCTCAGGCTGATTTTAGAGTTGTAAAAGTGGGTTTGAACCCTCACAAATGAGTAGAAAAGGAATCTATTTTATGCTTATTTTTGATGATACTGGGGATTGGTAGGGTCTCAATCTCATGTAAGCAATATTTTCTTTTAATTACTCAAGCATATTTAGTAACAAACTTATGCCACTGCTTACACCATGGGAAGGAGGGAAAGAACAAGAGATTTGTTAATATTGCTGAGAAGGGACAGTCAAATATCTAAAGTTCTATATACTTGAACAGAACCTTAATAAATTAATAAAACTACCCTCAATTTTTTTCCAAGTAAATGTGATGTCACATTGCAGCATTGTGGCAAGAGTAGTACAAAGAAGTCGGCCTATTACTATCACATGAATTGTCACTTCAAGAAGGGCTTACCAGGGGTGGACGGTGGTAAAGAAGAGAAAAAGCCATCAATGAGGGGTAGGAAACGTTTAGGAGTGAAACGAGGCCCTTATAAGAAGAGAAATGGTGTTTCTAATGCAGCTACGAGTAATTGTATGGGTAGGTGAGTAGTTAGATAAAAAATAATATATAAGATAGTGTTGGGTAAAATGGCGCTTTGGGCTGTTCCAAGTATAACATAAGTATCAATGAGGGCTGCTTTGCTTATTTTTGATGACATGAGACTTGAGGGGTTTTAATGCGGATTAAGTGTAAACAACATTCACTTGTTCTTTTTAGACAATAAACAATTTGTGCTTGTATGAGTGTTACCATGGTCCGGCAAAACGGTTGCCCGTCCTGCTCGAACTTTCCATAGAGATTTGTCGGCAGCTCAGAATATATTCTACACATTATCTTCTATTATAAACTTAACTTGTACACGATAACCAAACTACATCACACAAAATGCAAAAGTTTAATTAATTAAAGAAAACAATCGCTTCATAACAGACTGAGATCCAGACAGAAACTACAATGTTCATTTATTTACCTTTTGTTTAAACTAGGCAAAGTCGCATCAGCGAGGGCCCGTTTTCTTTCATTCCCAAGATCTACCTAACAATATCTTACCAAACATGCTTTGACACGATATATCTGCTTTTGATAGTGAAGATTTTTTTTCTAACTAGCTAATCCTGTAGAACGGAAGCCTTTACAGCTTCACCGTTAGTTTGAGGGCGAGTGCTGAAGGCACTCAGCCGGATTAAAGGTAACCAGCACAACAAGGGTTACCAAAATGGTACATTCCTTGGTTTTGCCGTTACCTGAGTGTTAAAAATTCCGTGGAATTTTGAACCTATCTAAGCCCTACATTTTTAATTTAATAATGATAGACAAAAAAGGTTCCTTATAGGACCTATGTACCTGCGTGTTATGTGCAGTGTTCCACTATTATATAGTGAAGAAATATAAATACGCGGTGGGAGAATATTGAAAAGGATTTTATATTGTAACTTGATTGATTTATTTTTATACAAAATAAATGTTCTTCGGTTTTTTCACTTTACTGAAGTCTTATAGTAAGGATTTGTAATCAATTTTTGCCGCTAAATCTGCTTCGTTTGAGAGTATTGTTAAACCATTATTTTGTATGAAGTATGTGTGTAATGAAACGTTTTGCAAAGCTAAGCTGTGTTGCCAGCCTTTGACGAGTGTGGCCAATTTTTTTTTGGTTTTTATTTAATTACAAAATAACGGGGATTTTAAGTTTGGTGACATCGCATTTTAAAGAGCCTTGAGAAGGTCCACTTCTTTTTCGGCTACCTACGCCACAGTGGTTACATAATCTCGGAACGGGGCGATATGTGTAAGAACTTTGCTTACTATAACTGACAAGGGGAATGGGGGGGTTTTAAAAATGTCCAAAACGGCCCCTTATTCACTTGATCTGTTTTGAACAAACTAAACAACAATCAAACTACCCTTTGGGAAATCTATGGGGCTTGTAAGGAATTTTCTTATAGTGCCTCCGAGGGGTGTGACGAAGAGGTCCCGGAGAAAGTTCAAGCTGAATAGGGAGTATTGTGAGAAATGTGACGTCAGATTCGAGAACGATCAAGAATTTATCGCCCACAAACGGGACGTGCATAAACACGTATACCTGTGCGAAGTGAGTTGACTTTTTTTTTAAATATATGCAAACTCTATGACGGTTCAGTAGTGAGATACGAACTTGTAAATCCGCTTAAATTTTTTTATCTATTTAATTTGAAAGTATTTCTTTAACAGGTTTCCACTAAGAAAATGTAATGCAATTTATAAAATATTTTATTCGTCACTAAGGTTGTAACCCTCCATCGAAATTTATTTACTCGGGGAATGTAAGTTTTTAATTTGCCTTTAAATAAAAAAAAAGTACAACGTACAAATGCAGTTATTTAAAACGGGTTTTCACGCGTTACCTTTCCTTTTTCCTATTTTCTATTTTCATGACATATTATCCTTAAAACTAGTATACTAATTAAATCTAAATGCTGACTGCTCTGCTCAACGGAGTGACCATGGAACGGGAAAAGTGTGTTAGCTTAATATTTTTTTTTTATACGGCTGAGTGCTTTGACCACTATCAAACCTGATTTCAAGTGACGATGTGGTCCAGGATGGTAAGCACACTAAGACACAGACAAATTTCTAAGTTTTGGTTTCTCTGGTACAAAAAGTGGCGCATAGTGTTAACCCGGAAAAGAGCACTGCGATCATGTTCTCCGAAGAAAACGACAAATAATAGATAATCAAGTCCCAGTGTCGCGCTTTTTTTTTAATCGCGCAGAGATACACCAAATCCGCTCGTATCGAGAGCCGTCGCGCATTACTCTGATCTTAGCTCCGAAATCGCTTCGGAGACCGCGAAACGTCCTTACCGACCCTGAGGATAAAAATCACCGCCGCAAATAGGATCTTTCTCCATCACCCGAGGAAATTAGCGTGCTAGCGCCCACGCCCGCGAACGGCCATTCTCGCCGTCGGGGATTGGCGGCTAACTTTGCTCCCGCACATTTTTCGGGTCCCCTTAGGCGGCGACCCAAGACGTGTCTCGTTCCCCAACTGGGGAGTCTCTTGACGTCGCCGCCAGCGCGATACAGTGACACTGCTCATGCATTGAGCATTACACGCACAACACTGCATACACACTCCTGCACGCAACACTCAGGTACATAGCTCCTGTAAGGAACCCTTTTTTTGTTAAATAAAAAAAATGTAGGGGTTAGCTAGGATTCAAATTCCTCGGGAGTTTTCACACTCAGGTTGCGGTCAAGCCGAGGTTAGAACCCTTGTGCTAGTTACCTTTCACGGCTGAGTGTCTTCAGCACTCGACCCCAAAGTCATGGTGAAGCTGTAAAGGCCCTTCCGGTCTACAGCATTAGCTAGGTTAGAAAAAAAGTTTTGGTTCTTAAATTTAGCTTGTCCCTCAACAATTCTCTTTCAACTCTGTCTTGGTACACTCCACCAGTAAAAGCTGTACTGTTTATGAACTTTTCCACATATATCACAATTTGGGTATTCTTTTTTCTTCATGAGATGTGTGAACCTTCCTTAAGGATAGTGCCCTGTGCGAAGTCCTAAACCTATCTTAATATAGTTTCTACTTAAATTACAAAGTTAAATTTTAGGTTATATTATAAATTTCAATTATCAAATTAAAAAAACAACTTTTCCAATGTTTTTACTTGTCACTTCTTTCGGCAGTTCTTTGTAATTGTTCGTTATTGTATATATTAGATATGCGGTCGCGTATTCTACAATAGGGACGCTCGTTTCTCTCACATGGCGTCACACGAGCAGCCGAAGTTCGCGTGCGATCATTGCGACTACAGTACCACCAGGAAACAAGACCTGATCAAACATCTCTACGTACACAATGGTACATATATACATAATTTGCAACTGTTTGAATCCAATACACCTCATCCACATGACACTGGCAAAAATTGTGTTTACATAGATTGCGATTTTAATTTAAAAGATTTGACCTCATTTGACCATGGACTAATGATATATCTATTTAGAGTGATATTGGCTCAATTGTACCATATTTGAACGGAGGTCGGTTAGTTTTCATGGGTAGGGAGACGGGGGGGGTCTGAAATGGTAATCAGAAAACATTATAAAGGAGGGGGGGATACAGTGAGATATCACGTGTATTTAATACTTTGTGGAACGCGCGCGATCCAAACTCGAAAAAAGGCGCTTGAATTTGATTAGCCGTTGTCAGGTTTAACGGTTGCCAATAATTTTTCATAATTAGATTGTTCTTCTATGTAATGGTAATATTTTGAATTTTATAAAATGATTTTATAACCGAAAAAAGAAATACACGCAATCTTGGCGCGGAGCGGTCCCCCCCCGTCTAAAAAACTTCACCATTTTAAGACCAAAGAAACATAAGACCCTATAAGTATTACGTAAGCAATGGGGGGACGATGTTATGCTTTGCTTAGTTTTGATGACATGCAGGACGATAGGGTTTTTGAAAGATGATTACGTAAGCAATAATATAAACCCTTAGTTTTTTCATAAAAATATGCCAATGCTTACGTAATCATGGAATGGGGCATAATATAAAGTAAGCATAATGCTTACTTTTGAGACGAGTTCAAAACGAGCAAAATTTCGCTTACGTAAAAGGGGTTTAACACACTTAGTCCTTATTTAAATACTTAAAAAAGGAATATTCATTACATATCTTGTTGAGGTAATAAACGATGCAGACAAAATCGCGGATCCGCACGCTAGTAGTGTTAGAAGATGTAAAGACATGTCAAATCCGATCAATTATCTGGATATAATGAAACTTCATATCTAAACGGGGGGGGTGAACTGTGAAAACGTTATCAATGCGAAGTACTGCCCGTTATCATTCTACACGGGATCGAACCTGCACTATCACCTCAGGGCGACCATCGAGACGGCCCTCACGTCTGTTACCGTCTGTGACAAGCGGATCCTTGACAGATACTCCTTCAAACGTTCACATGACGCACACAAGAAAACGGCAGCGCCACCCTCATACAGTTAGTAATATGGAAGGATTGGAAGGAGGGGGGAGCTCTGGAGTATACCTAACAACGAGTGGGGGATGTGGGAGGATCTATCCTCAGTTTATTTTTTCATGACATGGTAAACGTGCAGACAAAACCGCTGGTGTAGATGTGGTGACTCTGGGAATAATCTTTACGTTTTGAACGTTATGAATAGCTTCTTTAGCGTCACATCAGGGATAAACGTTTATAGATTCGCGTTTACCAATGCTATGTGGAGCCGCCGTCTAACCGTGAACATGGAGCTGCAGATTATCTCAAGTACCAAATGGTGCGCTAGAGAAAAATAATAAAAATGTATACTTATGCACTCTATCTCGTATGTTTGTGATGCACTTATCAATAAATTATATGAAAATGGCCTGCCTAATTTTTTCCTTCTGTACTTAAGCGGGATATGTAAAAAATTGTGTCAATTGATTAGGTCATTATTACGCTGACAAGGTGTAGGCGGGGTTAAAAGTTTAAAATTCCACTTAGGTAATGCTCGAACGGCCCTGGGTTAATTGTCTGTCTGCATTGTTTGTATGTTCTTTGTACTCAGATAACTCGATAACCGTTGAACTGATTCTAACGATTCTTTTATTAAATTCTAGATATATTCACACTCTAAATTATAGTATACATTTTATTACATTAGATGGTATATTTACCGAGTTGTGAGGGTATTTGTGAAAATAAGTTGATAAAAAATTATAGACAGAAGCATATTCTCCTGCATTCTAAAAAATATTTAAGTGATATACTCGTACAAATGATTAATAAAAATGATAGTTTAATCGTAGATGAAAACCCCCCCAAAAAAATCTTATGTAATTGTGATACGTAAATATACATTTACAGGTGGCTTTGAAATCAATGGCAATTATTAAATGAGAGCTTATAATTATGATTCAGAATAAGTACAAATTGATAAATAATATAGTAAAATAAGTAATTAAATTAAAAAGTAATTAAAAATTAAAAAGTAATTAATTAAATTAAAAATATATAATTTAAGTATCAAAACCGTGCGACAAGTATTCAGCGGGCGATGACCCCACTCGCGGCTCGCGCTCATCAGCTGATAATGTTCCATACATAGTTAATCGGGTTATCGACCCGCTGTTAAACCACGACCACGCGAGTTTAATACTTAATTTGAATTTATGATGCATGTTTCATAGTTTTAATGTTTTTTTTTCCACTAAACTTATTGTAAAAATGTTTCTGAATAATAATTACAAGCTCCCGTTTAATTATTGTCATTAATTTTAATTTCAACTGTATATAGAAGTGTGACCAGTCTCTCGTGTAAACGAACAGAAATGCAATCATTTGAGTTCGAAACCAACTTAGTTTTTTTTTTTTTAATCTATACAATTACGAGGCTTCAGTGCATTCTTCTAATTTAAATACCATATTTCTGTTAAAACGGATCCTCCATTAATTACATTTTCCGAATTCTTCTGTAAGTATATAAACTTTAATGAATTGTATCCATCTTGATATAAACAGATTTACTTGCCAGATCTGTGGATCTCGGTTTCGACGTAGTTCTCTAGATTACTTAAAACGAACCACGATGCTGAAAAGGCCACAACGTTCGCACACCACCGCAGAGGCCGGGAAGGCGCAGGATCGAGCCGAGAGATGTTGAATGAATAGTTGACCTTTGAGGAAATAGTTAACCTTCTGAGAATATTTACCTCGTTTCAGTAGTACTTGACTATGGTGAATCAAAATGATTTGTGATGAGTAGATGTCCCAGTATGAGTCAGTTGAACCTTTGTTGAACAGTTGACCTTTGTGAATTAATTGACCTGCCTAATAAAATAATTTACCTTTAGTTGATGTGTATGTGACCTTCGTGAATAGTCATTCACCTTTGGTGAATTGGTGACCTTATGAAAAGAGTTGACCTTATGCGGAAGAAACTTTTTCATTTTCGGAATTTTTTTTTTATTAAATTAGTTAGTATAAATTAAAAGATTCCTTATTAACGTTCACCTTATACTAATTGACGTCGTTTACATCAACAAATGATTATTTGTCTATGTTTATCTGTTTACCTTTGGTTCAATATTAGGGTGTAAACATCAAATAATAGTTTTAAAAAATTCAAATAATATTATGTTTGATTGTTATAAATTATCTATGCCCAAAAAATAAAATATATTGTTAAAAAAATGTCTTTTTTGTTGCGGTCTATTAGTTATATAGTAATAATCTCAATCAGATGTGGAAAGTTTATTAGTTTGTAAACGAAAAGTAGTTCTTTATATTAAAATTTATTATCTTGCTGCTGTTCCCTTGAAGATCCTGGACAAAGTGCCATCGTGTTGGTGGAACAGTATTTACCGTTGGAGTAATAATAAAGTTGGGGCTAAAAGAACGGCCGTCCGCCGTAATACATTATAAACGAAAAGCGAAGTGGAGTTACCAGAATACAATGATAATATTTGTGTTCTAGATTTTAGACTTATGTATCTGGTAGTTAGGAATGATTCAATGGTAGGGTTCTTAGATACCACGGTTCGACGGACGAAAAGATTCGGAAAACATCTATCATAATCTAGGATTCGCTTGAGCATTCTGGTGAAGGACAAAATATTGTGATGAAACCATAACAAGTGCTGGCATCTGGGCTACCTTCCATCCTCGAAATTGAACTTGTCTTGTAACTCAAACCAGTACAAAAATGATCTGTTCACCACCACAACTAGAACCGGTACCTTTAGCGGCTGGGATATATAGTCTATAGTCAAAAGTAAAAGAAAAAGAAACTCTTTTTTCATATAGATTATTTGAAATCAAAATCAAAATAATTTATTCAATGTAGGCACTGATTTTAATTGGGACTTATGAACGTCAAAATACTACCACAGGCTAATCCATTTTATTATAAAATTATTAAAGTAAATCATTTTTATGAATCAGTTGTACAGTTATTTTGAGCAATTTCATATATAGGACTAAAATAAAATATAAAAATTTCTTTCATCTTATATATATATACATATAAGCAAAAGTTTGCTTTTCGTTGTGTCCGAGGGGTAAAAACGCGAAACTACTGGCCCGTATTCAAGCATGAAACCCCCACAACCAGTCGTTCGCGGAATTTAATTCGTAGATGGTTTGATAGGCTACATATTTCAATCTCAATACTTCTATTGAGCCCTTTGCCCACGTGTTCTCTAAGTTGTTGGTTAATTAAT